>OY735242.1:34775576-34793076 GCA_963457665.1 Thysanoteuthis rhombus | reverse complement strand
AATGTAGGTTTCTTCAAATTTACCCATGAAGATATTAGCATAGGATGGGGCCGCTACTGTGCCCATGGCGCAGCCTTTCACCTGGAGGAAGTGTCTATTATTAAAGTTGAAGCTATTTAGAGTTAGAATGTGGTGCATAAGGGTGGTGATTGTTCTAGTGCTAGGTTCTTTAGTAGTTCTATTGTTTAAGGCTTCTGTCAGTGCTAGGATACCTTCATCATGTTTGATGTTGGAGTATAGGGATTTAACATCCATACTAACTAGAAGTGCTTTGTCTGGGATTGCTGTGATGTGTTTGATTTTGTTTAGGAGGTCTGTGGTGTCACGTATGTATGATTTGATTTGTGTTGCTAAGGGTTGGATGTAGTGATCTACAAATTTGGATAGTTTGGTAGTGTGGCAGTTCGTGGAGGAGATGACTGGTCTACCTGGGTTATTTGGTATGTGGGGAGTAGGTAGAACCTTGCGGGTTTTGTGGAAGTGGGTTTCAGTATATTCTGTGTCCTTTTATCTATCATGTTGCTATTGTGTAATTCTGTTAGGGATTGGGTTATTGTGTTTATGTATTCGTTAAAGGGGTCTTTGGGGAGTTCTTTGTAAAATTCTGTGTTGCTTAATTGTAAGTTAGCTTCTGTGAGGTATTCATCTAAACCCCAGATGACTATGGATCCACCCTTATCTGCTCTTGTGATGATCAAGTTTGTGTTGTTTTTTAGTTTATTAAGGGCCTTTCGCTCTTTAGTTGTAAGGTTATCACGTGTTAGGGTTTGTTGTGTGTTATTGTTGATGTAGGTTTTTATGTCATCTCTGACGGCTAGCTCAAAAGTTTGAATGGTTGTGTCTATGTTTTTTGGGATGAAGGATTTGTTGGGGTCTTTAAGCCTATCAAGGATGTCACTATCGTGGCCTGTTTTCCCAAAGTGGGCTCTAAGTTTGATCCTTCTGAAGAAGTCATAGAGATCTTTGTTGAGGGTGTGATTGTTGAAGTGTGGGGGTCGGGGACAGAAATTAAGGCCCTTGTTAAGGAGTTTGAATGTGTCCCTAGTAAATCGAAATTTACTTAGGTTCATTACTTTACCTTCTGGGTCTTCCTTAATTCTGATGGTGTGTAGTAGTGTTTTAGTAAGTTTTCTAAACTGCTTATTAGTGTTGGAATCAGGTTTTCTAATATATATATATATATTGTCTGATGTCATGACTGTAATGGTTGTTAAATCGGCCAGTTTCATTGACACACCAGGTGACACCATCTGAAGGATGACACCACGATGACTGCGTTTTTTGTTTTATTGATTTATTTTTTTTATTTGATAGATTAAAATTGACTTGAGGTTGTTAATTTTGAAGTGATGTACAATAACTTGATTTTAATAATGAAATAAACCCTCTGAATTGTTTAGGTTCTCTTTATTTTGTAGGCAGAATTTTTTTTAAAAACTTTATTTCTCAAACCTCCAGACTAGCAAATTCCTGTGTTTTATCAAATTCATTTCTGCTCTCGATATGGAACAAACAAGCTGTCATCACATCTTTTGATCTTCAACTGAGGCCATAGAATACAACAATGTTCTAGCAAAAACTCGATTGGAAAGTCATCTGATGTGTTGAAGATAGCCCAGTGTTGCCAAATCAACCATTTGGGGGCTAGATTTGACTGAATGTTTTCCTAATTTATCCCAATAAAAATTTACGATGGCCGAAAATCTGGTCAATTTTGAAGCCTGTTAGAAAATTTGATATAAAATTAAAAGCTTTATTCTCAATAATAATTTCTCGTGGAGTCATAGTCATTTTATTCAAATGAGCATGTAAACATTTTTACCACAAAAGTTAGCCAGAAATTTTAAAAAAGTCTAGCCGGTTTCAACAATTTTTAGAGATAGTTTCATGAATTTGTGCTTGTCGGAAACTTCCTCGAGCCCCTCTGCTTCTCAATCTCGCTCAATTCATTATTACATTGACAAATCTATTCTGCAATTCATTGCTTTATTTTTGTTAAGAAACTGCCTTTTGAGTTGATATGAAATTTATTCAAATTAAACGCAACTAGAGCAAGTAAGATATTTATTCTTTCTCCTTTTATCCATCTCTGTATCTAAGCGTCTTCTACGCACTTCAATACTCTCCGATCACAATAGTTAAATTTCTTCATGGAAGTTTCATTTTGGGGCACTATCCTAGTTTCGTGGTCCAGCGTTTTACAGCCTTAAGTTCAAGATCAAAGTCTAGTATCTATTTTTTTCTCACATCAACTATACATGGCATAAACCTCCCGTCTTCGAATTAAAACGTTATTATAATTGTATTTCTATTATTTTCTTCATTATTTTACTTTAATTTGCTTATTATTATAAGAACGCCACTGATCGGATTTCTTCTTTTGACAGTCCAACAAATGTCTTGTTTTTTTTTAATGAAACTCCAATCAATGTTTCCCCATCTCCATCCCGTAAAGGGTCCGAGGAGTATCGTCGTGGCACACACTGTACGGTACAAAGTATATAGCATCCCTAAATGGAATTTTAAAACTCACTCACATCAGATTCAGAATATAGAAATGATTCTTTCTTTGAGGAAATAATTAAAAAATATCAACTCCATCACACACACATATAAACACACATGCACACATACACACAAGAATACACCCCCCCACACACACATAGAAGGCTGGTGCAAGGGTTCTATGCGCCCTAAGCCAGACTTGAAATTCGCACGAGGCTTTCACAAGCTTCAGGTGAGACTTGAAATTTTGCCCATCGGTTGTATTTTAACGACCATTTTCGTTCATCTTGGAGTGCGCCTGCTCCAAGGACCCTAATGAGTTGGCTGTTTCTACCCACGCACACATACTTTTCATTCTATGTACTCTCGTCAAAGGGTCAAAATCTCTACCTACCTTGTTTTTACTGCAGAGTATGAATCCGATCTGACCCCCCAAATAAGTGGGCATAGGTGCATAAGCGTATGCCACCTGGGGGAACAATGTTTTGCAAAAGTCCAGCATGTCCTTCAGCATTTCGTGATCAAACCATTGGCTCTCCCCTGCAAAAAAAAACAGAAGTTTAATTGGCAGGTCTGATTAGTCACTCAATAGAAACCAAAGCCATAACCTGTCGATTGTCTTCCAGCAGTATTCGGTGTTCAGGGTGATGAATTAAAAAAACTGGAAAAAGAAATGATCGATTAATAAGTTACTTCCTTTGCCTTATTCCAAGCGATGATCACTTAGAAAAAAATGTCAGAATTTGCAAAAAGCAAGTGTGAATGCTGCTGGACATAAATCTGGGCTCAATTTAGGATAAACTTGAACTACCAATAAAACCCCTATTAGGACACTGTTCAAAATATAAAAAATATTTTTGCAGACATCATAAGAAGTAACTGTTTTTATTTTCTAGCCCCCTATCTCCATTAACACGGTCTGTAGGCATAGTGCATACATTCATGGCCAGACAGCCAGGCAGCCAGATCAACTTGAAAACTAAAGAGACCTATGTTGACAATTTATGTGACAGTTTCACTTGACAGTTTCTAACATCTGCTAATAACAGTATAGCTTGGTTTGTTTTTATCGTTTCTAATTTTTTCTCAAAAGATTCTATACCCCTTAAAGAAATCTTGTTCACACTTACTCAATTGCTCCCATGATTTGCTCCCAATGAAGCAATAAATTTGCCTCCATTTCTGGAACGATCAACCATTGTTTTTTGTATCATATACTTTTAGTTACCCGAGGCAAGGCCTTTTCTCATCAAAGAGTAAGTTAGAAGGAAGCTATTTATGCCATAGAATTAAGACCACTGAAAAATGTTGAATTAGTTTATTGATGTTGAAATTTCCAATTTGGAAATTCCGAAACATGACATGTTTAGAATGAAGACTAAATAAATAAGAAATAAGAGTCAATGGAAAGTGTTTTAAAAGGAAAGGGTCTTTAAAAGGAAAGGGTCTTTAAAAGGAAAGGGCCTGTAAAAGAAAGGGTCTTTGAAAGAAAGGGGCTTTAAAAAAAGGGGGGCTTCAAAAGGAACGGGGGATTTAATAAGAATTGACTTTTAAAGGAAAGGTCTTTAAAAAGGAAGGGGCTTTAAAAAGAAAGGTAGTCTTCCTGTGTGAATATGAGATCAAATTAGTGAATCTATGGTTTGACTTTTAGGCTTGTTTTACCTGTCACTTCTGGGGGGATGGGGGTCAATTCGGGGCACAGTATTAAGGCAAAAAATCTTTAAATAGTTTATTGATGTTAGAATTGATGAAATTGGAAATCAAAATGGAGACTAAAAAAAAAAATAAGAGAGTTGAAATTACTTATACGAGTTAAGAAAAAAAAAACAGCATCGGGTAAGGCGATTCTTAACAATGTTTGTAGCTATTGTGTTTTTTCACGTAGCTGGGGTGCTAGCTCGATGCCCAGGATCAACTGCCTCACAGCGCTGAATGGCTCCAACTACTCTGCTAAAACCTTTGCTCGATAGGGAAGCATGTATTCATACCTTTCCGAAGAACATTTGTACAAAGTGACCTCAGATTTCCGAGCTTAAGTTTGAACGCTCAAAAGATTTTCTAAAATATAGTAACGGTAATTACTCATTCATCTTACACCCTTCCAGGTAACGGAAGAAATCCTGTACAAATGTAAGTTGCATTAAGTCAACTTGAGAGAAACGGAAGATACCCGTATTTGAAGTTCGTGCATCAAGGGAGGTAACTTGGCTGCCTCGAAAAAAAGTTGAATAGATCAATTTCAACTTAGGGTCTTATTTCCGATTAATGTGGATAAGGCACGAAACCCTAGTTTTATCATATGTATAATGACTTATATAAATAAAATTAGAGACTTTTATGAATGAGCATCAATACTTACAGTAGTAATTTGAATGATGACATTTTTTTTATTCAGGGGAAGTAATCATTGGAATAATTAATTATTTCCCTTAGATCAAGAATGACTCTCCAAGAGAAAATATCTCTTATTATTTAAAAGTTAATTAGATGTCTATTGTTTAAAAGTTATTTAAACATTCTGTATCGGTAATGTCCAAGAGAACGAGCGTGGAATGAATATAACTCCCTGAAAATCAAAAGGAATTACCTCTCTTTTTTTTTTTTTAATGGTACACAAAATGAATAAAACTACTTCATTCAACAAAATACTTCTACGTTTAACACATTCGCCCATTCGATGTTGAAAACGGCACACAAATAAAATAGATAAATAAACAACTTTAATTCCAAAACAAGCTTTGATATTTCATACACTTTCCCACTCGATGTTAAAAAATGGCACGCTTAGAGAATTTTAAAATAAAACTTTATTTCAAAACCAACCTTCAACGTTTCACACACTCGCCAACTTGGTGTTAAAAACGGCACACATAGAAAAAAAACTTTAACAATTCAATTAGATTTTCTTTCGGGGGATATTAATTCAAATTCCAAGGAGTTATTCCATTCTTATGCCAGTGATCTAGGACATTCTTTTTTTTTTTTTCTTTTTTCATTTGGACAGAAATCCCCTGGAAATAATTCAATGCTATGAATAATTCCGACCACCAAGGGAGATAACAATGATAATTTTATCATCCATTTTTCTTACTTGATAAAATACTGTAGACCATCATTATTAATTTTTCTCTGCAATTCAACTCCAACTTTTTTTAGTTTCATCAAATCCAACTTGAGCTGTCGATTTACGACAGTGAGCAGAAATGAAAAATCAAACTTTACGAAGAACTTCTTTATTTCAGATCTTCGCTGATTACTTACTCTCATGAATCGACAGCTTGAGTTCAGTTTTGGTGGTTAAAAAAAAATACAAAAAAATTAGATGTGAGAAAATAGTGGTCAAAAAAATTATTAAAAAATGATTTATTTTTAGTTGTTCATTATTAAGATTTTTCCAATTCCAAATTCTCTGCTCTTCCAAATTTTCCCTACCTAAACAAATATTTTTTCATTTCTCTTCCTTTTATTTTGAAACCTTCTTTCTCAAAGAAAGCGTTCTTCCATTCATTTGCAGGAAATTTTGTTTATTGCCTGTTTTTTTCTCTCTGTTTTTTCTCACGTAAGGAAACAGAAAATAAACCATTTCAAAAACATAACTATAAAACGACCTCAGACTCACCATCATTTATCAAAAGAAGTTAAAATACAAAAACATACCCGGAAAATAAAAGGGAAGAACTGTGTGCAATAAATAGATTTAATTTGTAATTAAAATGTACATAAAATTCGTCGTTGTCTAATTGGAAAAATTCTGATAATTTAGAAATGAAAGTTAATCCTTGACATAGAACACCACAAGAAAATCAGTCAAGTCCAAAGGGAGATAATCTCGGATTCACCATACAATTGTTATAGTTACCTCCCTTTGAACTTCAGAATTATTTCCCTGCAAAAAATTCATCGATGCCTCAAATCAATGAGTATCTTTAGTAGAACTGGACGCACTTAAAGAGGGCACACCCAGCAACGCCGTGGTTGCAAAAAACAAAATGGAAATTAGTTCATATGTAGATACTATGCAGGGAAGGTGACCGTGAAAAAAATTCCTGCATCAATCTTTTCTTAGCGCAAGGCCCACCTTTCCTTGCGTGTCATTTGGATTCATTGAGAACATAGGCAGATATTGTATGGGCTATGAGTAAATCTCTCAATCAGAAAGAAAATCTTTAATCCACAGCAAAATTCAACCAATTCTCCCTTACCTTATAGCATGCACCTCGAGAGAACTTTTGGGGGTATAGTGTGGACAGACATATAATTGATTTTTAACTATTTTAGAACAATATCATTGATGTGTACATAATACCCCTGTACCAATAAAGTTGTGAGAGGTATATGTATAGTATTTTGTATTTAGGGTGTGCACACAATTTTTTTTTTTTCGAATATTTTAGTATCTATTAAAAGCAATGAACAGTTGAAACCTTTTTGGTACAACGTAAGGAAGGTGGTCCCAATTGTTGTAAGTAGAGAATAAATGGAAAATAGATTTTTGATTAGAAATTAGAGAGTTAAAGGAAATATACTTTGGATTATTATCAACAGATAATAGTGTCCAATCCGTATTTTATCTTTCATTAATTCACTGATTCCTTTTTATTTATCACCTTTTGTGATATCGATTGAGCGAGGGTGTAAAACTTTAAAATCGGGACCACACTTCTACGCTTTTTCTGTCGGTTGCTTTTTACAGACACTAAGATATTTTTGCATTTTTGTACACCCGTGGTATATGGCACACCTTAGATGCAAAGTATCATACTCTACTGGTATAAAAATTCACTTCTTTGAGTCTGTTTGTTCTCGCTTGGAGGTAAAGTTTCGACCATCAAGAAGTAGAGAACAAACAATTCGTCGGTTGTGACGTATTGTTTGAATGCACTTACCTTGAGAACATAAGATGCCGTCTTCTTTCAATACTTTGTGCATTTGCCCATAGAAATTATTTGAATAAAGTCCGAGACCAGGACCTGAAATTGGAAGACAGTTCAATTAGATGCAGCCAACAAATAAGCGACAAGAAAAATAATAGACTAGGCTTCAAAACCTGTAACGTTATTTATACAATTCAGACAGCATTTGTCAATATTTGTACCTGTAGTTAAAAGCGATTGGTTTCCAAATGATTTACCAAGTTAACCCCCGTTGGAGCATACGAAACAAAAAAATAATCATTGCATCGAAAATAAAACGAAAAATATTGTCCGAAATGCAATATAATTCATTGGCAAATGAAAAAGTTATAAATATCAGCCACTAAATAGAAACCTATCTTTTGGCAGCATGATGTGTTGGAGATGATCGATGAAAAAATAGGGAAAAGGGGTGATCAATGAATAAGTTACTTCGCTCGCCTTTTGATAGGCATTGATCAGTACAAAGCCTCAATTTTTCAAAAAACAGGTCAATACGAACTAAGAGATCATTTTAGCATAAACCTACATTGCGAATTAAAACCCACTGAAAACCAACTTAGTGGTGGGGGGATAGAAATCACAAATAACGTTATCTCAACCATATAAAGGAGTGAATATTTCAATTTTCAGCCCTATAGCTACACTGGCACGGTCTGTACGCGTGATATAAACATTATTAGCCAGACAAACAGACCATCTCATAAACTGAGATAAACCTATATGGAGAGATTTTGTAACAGATTTGGTTGACAGTTTCTAGTACATATGAAGTAAATATATTAGTTATAAACACTGCACAGTCTGCTTTCCTTGTTTCTCTGTTTTTCTTGAGTATTAATCTAAAAAAAGGAATGATATGACGTAGTGTGACGAAAAAAATAAATACATATAGTCGTCTTTCTTCGCCCATTCTTTCCATTCTACTTTTCTTATGAATGGTATGAACTATTTCGAATTTGGTATAAACGGAAAACTTTTTGGCGTTCAAAGAACAGTCGACTTCCGTCTCAGTAAAAAGAAACTATGGACCTCGTACTAGCGTAAATCCAGATCTGTTACTTACCCACGGGGTCTGTACAGTCATTTATGATGACATCGAATCGGGTGTCCGACTGTTCCATGTACTTGGTTCCATCCTCGATGCAGATTTTCACTTTTGGATGACTGAAACCTTTGGCCATCTTGGGTAAGAACTTTTTGGATACTTCGATCACTTTCTACAATCAGAGGAGATAGATAGATAGATAGATAGATAGATAGATAGATAGATAGATAGATAGATAGGAACAGTCTGAGATAGATAGATAGATAGATAGATAGATAGATAGATAGATAGATAGATAGATAGATAGATAGGAATAGTCTGAGATAGATAGATAGATAGATAGATAGATAGATAGATATGAACAGACTGAGATAGATAGATAGACAGATAGATTGATCGATAGATAGATAGATCGATCGATAGATAGATAGATATGAAAAGACTGAGATAGATAGATAGATAGATAGATTGATAGATAGATAGATAGATAGATTGATAGATAGATATCAACAACCGTGATAGATAGATAGATAGATAGATAGATAGATAGATGGATGGATAGATATCAACAACTGTGATAGATAGATAGATAGATAGATAGATATGAAGAGTCACGTAGAAAGCTATCGAGCCCTTACCTCATCCAGTTCACAGAGGACCACCTCCTCCACCAGGGGATGCTTTGTTACTTCCCGCAGGACGCCACCGTCACCTCCCCCTATGACAAGCACCTGTAATGGGACAAAACAAAATCATACAAAATTATGCAAGTATACTATATTTATTAGCCTCCAAGGACACTGATTTGATTCGAGCCTTTTGGGGATAAGCGCTCCTTATAACACACCGAGACTCCTTAACAGTATACCTCGAGACTTCGAACACAGCATCCCATCCATAATACCATTGCATTGGACACAAATATCTAACGAATATTCTGTTTGTGTTGGTGTGTGAGTGAGTGTATGCGTGTCTTAGGTGAACATGCTGATATCCCGTTAGTGCGGTCAAGCAAACATATTGAGGTATATAATGACCTGACTGAGATAGATATTCAACGATTTGGGAAAGTGAGCAGAATTGTATTCGAGGTTTAATCGTAACAAATCTCTTACTTTTTTCGGGTTCGGGTGGCTGTACAGGGGTAGATTTGCAATCATTTCCTGGTAGGTAAATTCATCAAGTTCTGTACATTGGATCAATCCATCCAAGACAAGAACATTTCCAAATTTCTTGCTGTAAAGAAAAAAATGATAATGATAAAAAAAAATATGCAAAAGATAAAAGCATCGAAAATTCTGCAAAGACAACAAAGCCGATAAGAAGCTGATTAATAATAAGAAAAGGACTCGTTGGACAAATCGCTATCTGGTCCCGGGGATTTGGGAGAAAATAGAGAATAACTACCTATGCACTGTGGATCTGTAATTGATAAACACTGGTGTCAATATATTTAGGACTGTAGGCCGGCTGAAGTCAAATCACTTTCCGGATTTCCATGAAGCGCCCATTGGAGTGACAAGCCGATTCTTCAACGGCACGAAATGAACTTCAATGAGAATAGATTCAAAACCGGTTAAAAGTCACCGGATTTATTTGAGTGGAGAGGCTTTCCATCGTTCCATGCCAATGTAAAACCAAGGGATCCTGAACGCATCACATTTTATAAGAAGCACAGGACCCCCTAGAATAGAAGTTAATAACAGAAACGAAACCACATTCATTCACCTCATGCCACTGTTATACCCGAGCAATGAAAAACCATCTTACATCTGAACAAGGAGAATTTGTGATTTCTTAAATCTCTCAGCCCCTGTTAGCAGATGATCAATTAAACAAATAATCCCTAAAAAGAACAGCAAAGCAATTGAGGAAAATAAGATATTACACACAAATAGATATCGGAACGCCACAAAAGAAATCTGCAGTCTTCAAAACACCCTTGGACCACACCCCAAACACTGGTCTCCTAAGGTTGGGTCCAGAGCAAGACGTGATAAAATGATTTTGTGCATTGTAACGCAGAATTCTGACTAAATATGCCTTCCAATCGCTTGTGCGAAGAAAATATTACTCGCACAAATCTTGATCATTGTTTCAAATTCAAATTTCGAATCATTCAACGATTAGAGAACTAAATGAGTCATTTTACATTCAGTGTTTATCAATCCATAAAAGATAGTTTTGATCTTTCATTCTTCATCTTTCTTATTACTTTTTTCTGTATGCATTCTTATGACTTCGCTAACAGCCACATTCTGTTTCGTTGCTTATTGTGGTCACTGAGATAAGCATCTGATGCTCTCTTAATCAGGGGCTAAGCTCTGACAAGAATCGGTCCATCTTCAGCAATAATTGATCATTTGTATCCCTCCGATATGCGTAGGGTACGCCTTCCTATGAGTAGGGTGTGCCTGCCACCTTATGCGTAGGGTGTGCCATATAGGGGGCTCACTGCATTACGATGCTCTTTCTACAACCTTGTCCAGGAGTTGTAGGGCACATTGGTTACTGACGTCGTGATGGAGACCTTATAAGAGCTGAGCGGCAAAACACAATATGCCTTCCATATTTGTAGGTACGACGTGTCTTTTAGATGCTTTTACAACGGCTTTGCCAGCAAGTCAGTGTCCATTTTAAAACTCAAACAACTTTTGAAATAAAAAAAAAATCTTCCTCTTAGATATACTTTATTTTTGACTTTGAAAATGACTTTGGACTGATCGTGTAGCACAACATCCCACAAATACCGAACCCTTTCTCGGCAAGGTTCCACGATAGCTCGCAACGTATCCAACACCAATGCTCTATTTCTTGTCGAATATTATTCTTCAGTTCCAGGAGTGCTTTAGAGCGAGTGTACGCAAACTCTTTATTTTTAGTAATTGTGGAATACGACATTCTGCAAACGTCTTCCATAGAATAGATTTTCCACAAGAAAGATTTTTTTTCACGAGTTTTAAAATAGAAAGTGATTTTTGTACCACCCTACTTTTGCCCGGTCGTCTGTCAACCGTGAAGTCCCAGATACTCAACCATAGTTTCAACAAAATAGCTATTCTTTGCACCTCGAGATGAGATGCAATTTTGCCAAGAAATTATTTTGGAACGATTATCAGGTGATGCGTCGAAATATAATCGTTGCTTTTGCTGACTTGGAATTTTTATAACCAGGTTTACATAAGAGTAAATATGTTTACCAAAAAAGGGATTTATTTGTTTATTTAGGATTTCAAGTAAGGTGGACAGGAACTGGCGGGGGGAAAGATAACTTTAACTTTCATCATTTAAAGTTAATGTTTGCCTTATTGTTATACATGTCTTTGTTATTTATCGGTCTGCCTCTCGACATCAGTTTGTTTATATTTTCATCTCGGAGTTAACATCTCTCTCTCTCTCTCTCTCTCTCTCTCTCTCTCTCTCTCCTTTTATATATATACATATATATATTTATACACACACACACACACACACACATATATATATATGTATATATATATATATATATATATATATATATATATATATATATATTCTCTGCGTGTATATATACATATATAAGTGTCACGTTGAAAAAGACAAATAAACCGAGGATAAACGAGATGAAAATTTGTTGTGAATCCAGTAATTTGGACCATTGCTTTACCGGCGGCTGTTTAGCTAAATGGTAAGAGCAGTGCTACATTGAAGCATATATATATATATATATATATATATATATATATATATATATATATGAATATATATTATTTGTATATTTATCTATTTCTATGTATGTATATAGTCTAAAAGACTTTACAGTAAACATTAAAAACCCTTTTTGTGCCACACCAATAACTTGTTTTCCCAACATCTCTTAATGTAATTCATGTAATTTTCTTCAGTGTGTTTTTCTGCTTTACATAGATTTTGTTATCATGGTACCGTGTGTCAATTTTCCTCTTATTAGGATCATCAGTTATTTACCATGTAAATGTTTAGGGGATTCATACCTTGAGCGACTTTAGAGAACAACCCAATCACCATAATTTTCTTGGACATGAAGAAACAGACCAAACCCGGAATAATCAAATCAACAACTAAGGTCATATGAAAGTGAACCTCAACGCGCGAAACAGATTCAATAAAATATTCTCGGAGAGGAAACATACCACAAAGATTGATCGAAGGTTTTGATCCTATCTTGTGGTACTGGATGGGATAATGGATAGTCTATAGCCAAACTGAAGAGTTGTAATACAACGAAAGAGCTGTCTGTGGATGGCTCAATTATCTAATTATATACATATATATATATATATATATATATATATATATATATATATATATATATATATATATATGTGTGTGTGTGTGTGTGTGTGTGTGTGTGTTTTCATATCTATATAAGAGGGATTTGAACAGATCAAAATTGATTAAACCACAAGACACGAACAGGTGTAACAAAGACTTTCAAGGTGCCGCTCACTTCGACAAATATCACAGGCGTCAATAAATACGAATGACCACTTATGATGAGCACCTAACAAACCCTTATTGAAATGTCGATATTTTTGTTATTGCTGAACCATCTTTAGAATATATTACAGATTGTACATTGTTTCTCTTAAAAAAGATCCTCAAACGAACACAACAACGAATGTTCATTTAAAAATCTTTTTAGAGTGAAACAGAATGTACAATCTTCACTCGTGTTATAATCGCTCTACCTATTGGTATTGGGCACTATTTTGGAGTTCTATTCTATACATATACACATGTTTGTTGTATATTCATTACTGTTCTATCTCTCTCTCTCTCTCTCTCTCTCTATATATATATATATATATATATATATATATATATATATGACTCGTTATATGAGTAGTTTTCCAGCCTATATTCTCGATGACATACTTGAAACATAACACCCATTCGGATTGCGAAAGAAATAGACGCTTCAATCTGTGCGTGATCGTATTAGAATTTTCATCCTTGAACAAATCTGGCACCCGAGAACGGCTTAGCAGGTGTTGGGCGACCACCCGATGGCTGCCAAGATGTCCTAACCGCATTGGGTGGATATAATTATGCTGTTTTGTCGTCAGCCGTCAATGAGGTACCTTTCGGTCAGGGTGCGGTTGAAAAAGTAGCAAGATGCGAAATGCTAACGATTACCTATTTACCCAGTTCCCATGGCCCTTCACTCACAGCTTCCAAAAATATAAAACCGCCAGGGTGTCGAGCATCTGAGATATTGAAGCACCACAGCCATCAAAGATGGCAAAGGGCTCTATCCTTTTTTTTTGTGTGAGTGTGTTTATGTGTGCTTTAATGTGTTTGCGTATTAATGAGTTTGTTTACTTATTTGTTTGTTTGTTTGTTCTTGCGCTCCTGGTCATACCGTTTTGTCTACAAGCTTAAAATTGGCATCAGTACTCCATTAAAACCCTTTGAAATTTTATTTTTTATTTTTGGAAAAAAGATTCTCCACTAGACCCCCTTCTAAAAGATTTATTTTTATTTTTGTGAAAAAAAGGCTTTCTGACCTTTTGGGGGCCTTAATCTGACGGCTTCATTAATTTGTTTGTGTTTTTCTGTGCGCCTGGCCATACCATTTTGTCAGGCTAAATTTAACTTAAACTTCGGTTTAAACCTAAATTGGCATCAGTACTCTACGGGACCTCTTGAAAATTTCCTTTTATTTTTGGAAAAAAGATTCTCTAGAATCTAGATGTTTCTAGGTGAGCCGAGTTGAAAATTTGGTCTTGGCCCCACTTGGCTGGTTGATCGGGTTATTTGTGGGGCTACAGTGATTCGATACTTGTACAATTTACATAGTACATACTCCAAATACGTAAGTTATTTGACGTGATTTCATTCAATTAAACGAGGAGCGGGGTGCTTGGACCAAGAGCAGGTTGGTCAATGTCGGGTGGGTAGGGGGCTTACTTAAGTTCAGCCTGGGGGCCCCGTGCAGTAGATCCATGGTTCTCAGGGGGGCGTCGCTATATACTTGATAGATGTACCAAAATGACCAAACATTCACTACTTGTTATCATGCATACTTGAGTAACTTATTTATCATCTCATGGTGCATTCTAGTTATTGACTTTTGAGTTTCTGTACACTGCTAAATATGTATTTAGGCCAGCACTTAGTATTTTACAGTTGTAGTGTAGTTTTCTCATTTGTGAAAGTATTGCGCGGAGTTTCTTAACCGCTAGAGGGAGTGACTACTTTTCTGGGGTCATGAAATCGCGAACTCGTTGGGGTGGCCAAAAAGCACTCCTGAAAAGCCTATCTAGCTCACGTTGCTAATATATTTGCAAAGGTCGATGAATTGAATTTATCAACGCAAAAGAAGCAGAAAACTACATTCGACTGTACGTCCTGCCAAAACTTTTGCTGAGACGTGCGAAACCGCCTAGAGATGATTTTGACGTTTCCCCCCCCCCTCCTTTAAAGCATTTATGTGATTGGGGAGAGAGTTACCGAGGCTGAGAGGGTTGTGATACAAGAGTATTTGCATCAACTGAGCTTCGACCTTTCGAAGCGCTTTGGTGGCGAGACTGGGGGCACTGTTGAGGATTGAGTCTTCATTTACAGCCGGTTCCCAGTCTGTCCCCGATTCTTTGCAAGAGGATTTTTTTGATTCAAAGAACGGCTTGGCTCTTACGCTCTTACGACACTGTTTGGATCTTCGAAGTATTTTGAGTTTTGGTTAAAGATGGTCAGCGATTCGAAGTTCCAATGCCTTGAGTTGCAAGCACTGAGGGTTTCACTTTCCGAAACGAAATGTTGGTGTGAAGCTGGGTTTTCAGCTTTAGATGATCATAAAAACAAAGCAGCACCGTCGACTTGATACAGAATGGAAATAAAACAGTCATTGGCAGAGTCGGTTGCACCACGAATAAAAACCAACGTGAAAAATGAAAAACCTCCACAAACCAGCAAGCAACTAATACTATCGTACCGTTTTTTTTTTTCTTTTCAAGAATTTTTGTAAGATTTGAGTTTATCAAAAGAAACGTCCTGTTGGAATATGATTCCTGAAAGTTTGAGGCTAGGGGCGCGAGTGAAAAAAAATCTGAGAAGCAGGGCGGTTGATGATAAATCAAATGCTAGACTGTTTCGCATGAAATGTCGTTTATGAAGAGAGCAAGAAAATCAGCCTACAGCAAGACGAAGATCATGTGCAACAACCACGTCGGAAATGAGAACACCGAGATAAGAATCGAGGACACAGAACTGGATAAAGTAGACCAAACATCTACCTGGGACAACGAATCGTCATGAGACCCTCAAAAGAAGAAGAAATCAAGCGAAGAGTCACACTAGGATGGCAAGCCTTTGGCAGAGTATGCTCAACATTCAAGAATAAGAAGATCCCATTAATCCTAAAAAGAAGGGTATGCAACCAATACATCCTCTCAATAGTCACTTATGGAGCTGAAACATGGAACCTAACCAAGAGACAGATCGGCAAATTGAGAACCATGCAACGTGAACATGAAAGAATTATGCTGGGCCTTACATGAAGAGACCACAAGACAGCACAGTAGATCAGGGAAAAGACAAGAGTCAGGGACATTAAAGAATCCATTAAAAAACTCAAATAACAATGGGCCAGCCATGTTGCAGGAATGGCAGACAACTGATGGACATCAGGACTCAAGACATGGATCCCCAGAGACCACATGCGGAACCGAGGCTGGCAGAATATTAGATGGAGAGACGAGCTAGACGAATTCAGAAAGTACTGGCTCCGCGACGCCCACGGCAGAGAAGTGTGGCGAATCCTGGGGAAGGTATCTGTCCAACGACGGGCGTTAAGAGACTGATGATGATAATGAATCCTAGAAATAAAAGATTTACTCGAGTGATTGCACTTTCTCGCTTTTTTTCAATGTAAATAGATTCATAACAGGTCTGGACAATAGATCAATAGAAACTAACGCATGACCAACATCTTTTAGTAGCATGTCGTGTTAGGGATGATCAATTAATGAAATTGAAAAAAAGGGTGATCAATGAATAAATTACTTCTTACACCCTTCGTTGGACAATGATCATTAAAAAAAAATCCAATGTTCAAAAAACACAAAAAACAAGCGTGAATGCTGCCGGCCACACACTAAAAGGACCAAACTAGCATAAGTTTACATTGCAAAATTGAACCCCTCACCTCACCGCTACGTCAACTGATCCAGTGTCTCTTCTGCAAATATCCGAAATACAAAGCTCAAAGACCACTCTAGGTATGGAATTAAAGTATTTTCAGGGTCGCAATATATTCATTGACCCTGGATTTGAGAAGATGGATATCTGTCATCTAGCAGGAAAATGCTCTTGGGGGAGTTTATTCCACAAAACAGCCGATCGGGGGAAAAAGCTGTTTGAGTGAAAATTGCAACGGGTACGTGGAATGGTCAGAAAGTTCAGATGGGATTCGTTAGAGATAGCAAATCATTTTCTGACTGGGAAATCTCTTACTGGTGGAACCAAGTGATGAAGCTCCCCCGAACACTCAGCGATAGAGAAGTGCCAGGCTCTCCAGATCACGTCGATAAATCCACTCTCTAAGATAGGGAACCCAAACGGTCAAATAGATGCTAGTTCTGTGTTCAGAATTGAATCTCGATTCAAAGAAAAGCAACATCAATTGGATTATTTCACAATTGTCGATTTTCGATTAAATCACTTGGTTTTTTTCAATATTTACTTTACTCATCGCCTAAAACGGTTCGATAAAAAAGCTACATTTATTACTTTATTCTATGATGGACGATTCCTAGTGGAACCTCTTGTGTTTTGAACAGTTGACTTGACCCAATACCGAAAACGGTTCCAGTCGGTTCTAAAAACACATGGTTTTCCCTTTCGTAAAAGAATATGGAATCTGCGCTCGTTTTCGCTCTGATGATAATAATCTGATTTCCATCTATTTCTGTCAAATGTTAAAAGTCTGATCGGTTTCAACCAAATTTGGCATGCATTCTCAAAGGACCCAGTGGAAGGTTTTGAAGAAATAAAGCAAAAAAAGAGAGAGATA
>OY735242.1:34748852-34763852 GCA_963457665.1 Thysanoteuthis rhombus | reverse complement strand
CTTTCTTTCTCTCTTTATTTCGTCTTCGTTTTCTTTTCTTTCCTTCTCTTTCATCCTCTATTCTTCTCTCTCTCTCTCTCTCTCTCTCTCTCTCTCTCTCTCTCTCTTTTATCCTCTGTTTTGTTCTATTTCGTTCCCTATCCCCATTCTCTCTCATTCACAACCACCCTCTACATCTCTATCTCGATCTCCTTCACCTTCGTGTCTTACTTTCTTTCTTTCTCTCTCTCTCTCTTTCTCCTTTTCATCTTCCCCTCTCTTTCATTTTTTACCCCCTCTTTTCCATCCCCAACCCCACTCTCTCTCTCTCTCGTCTCCTCTCTCTCTCTCTCTCTCTCTTTCTCCTTTTCATCTTCCCCTCTCTTTCATTTTTTACCCTCTCTTTTCCATCCCTAACCCCACTCTCTCTCATCTCCTCTCTTTCTCTCTTTCTCTCTCTCAAAACGAAACAAGCGCCAACCATTCTACCACTCATTTTTTTTCCTCTTAGAGCAATGACGATGCAACAATTAAAATAATATAATCAACTCCATGATAAAAAAAATAAATACGTTTAAAAACAAAATCCATCAAAAGATTTTTTTTTCACTCAGTTTTGATTATTAGTTAATTTAGTTTGTTTTACACACCTTTCTTTCTGCGAGACAATTCTTGCGTGTTATCCCCGAGAAGAAGAACCTGTTGTAAAAGAGACCAGTAATTCCGTCGTCTGCAGTTACAACCGTATCGTCTGTTCCCATACATATTATCATGAGTTCTTTCTGCATCTGAACACAACACAGCACAGCAACTACAATTATTCAAGCAACAAGCACAGCAGCAGCAGCAGCAGCCGTGACGGCAGCAGCATTAGTAGTAGTATTATTAATAGTTGTAGTAATAGTTGTGGTGGTAGCAGTAGTAGTAGTAGTAGTAGTTATTATTGATAATATTATCAGTATTACTATTATTATCGGTTGTACAGTGTGGGTGAAAAGAAAGTCCCGATTGGAAATTGGTGATTATGATTTTATTATCTATTGGTCGATTGTAGTCAAATCAGCTTCACATTGGACCATACATTGGTAGAATTCCACTACCCTAGGGACCAAAATAAAATTTGTTTCGCGTAAATAGGGCAATATTTACCAAAGTTACGTATAATTTCTAATAGGGAGTTAATTCTTGCCCACCCTGTAGAATTAGAAGTGAAAGGTGACGCTATTTTTCTTCTTCTTCTTCTTCTTCTTCTTCTTCTTCTTCTTCTTCTTCTTCTTCTTCTTCTTCTTCTTCTTCTTATTATTATTATTATTATTATTATTATTATTATTATTATTATTATTATTATTATTTGTTGTAGTATCATTAGTAGATGTATGATAATAATTATCATATCCATTTGTAGTATTAGTGGTTATAATATTAATATCATTATTAATTTTAGTGTTATTAGTGATTTATCATTTGTCGTATCAATATTATTTGTATCATAATCATAATTATAATTATAATTATAATTATTAGTAGTGGTACTATGAATGAAATTATTATTAGTAGTAGTAGTGTCATTATCAGTATTATTAGTATTATTAGTAGTGGTGGTATTATTGTTAATAGCAGTATTAGTGTTCCTATTATCATTATCATTTATAGTAATAGTATTACTAATAATAGCAGTATTAGTCGAGTAGTGATTATTAGTAGATATCTGTCGTCCTAGTGATTGTTACAGTAGCGACAAAACTAGTAGCAGAAGGACTATCGACTATTAGAGCAAACGTCAGAAAGAGGTAGCAATTAATACACTAGCAGTACTAGTAATGAGACTAATAATAGCTTTATAATAAATCGTTATATCAGGTAGACATCGGGGATTTTACAAGGCGGTGGTAAGTGCATTACGATTGAAGGTTACTTAAAGCATATAAGCATTTTGTTGCAAACCTTTAGTTTCAAGTTCTATTTATTGTTTATTGACGAGATCGAAGAATAGAACTTTGCGAGAGTGGTCCCAATTGAAATTCTGTTGACGTTACGCAACGAGTGTGAGTGGTGAAATTTCACAACCATGTACACTCGATCTCAAAATATGGTGCATAGATACATAAAGAGGAAAACAGACGTAAATATATAAATTACATTTTTACCGATGGCGCTCATTACCATTTTCCTGGTGTGCAGAGTATATTCGGAATACATCTTAGTGACGACCCTGTTACCAGCAAATGATGTATAACATCTTTTTATCGGAGTACATTGAGTTGGGGTTGCATCAAACAATTCTACCCCACCATTATCCTTTATTGACTAAAAGGTCCCAACTTTCGAACAAACTCGCCCAATGCCTCTAATCCAGGGCGAGGGCAAAAGCCCCGTCGGCCCCCTACACATCAGCAGACTCCTATGAATGTTACTGCTTCGCATAAATTTCCGACAGATCGCATTTATGAGTGACGTCCAATCAGGGCTACCTTCGCTAAGATGTAACAGTTGAAGTCGTCGTTGCTGACAATACCTCTGAAAAAAAAAAAGACGGCCAACATTATCGGAGATTTTACAAGATGTGATGACTGCGTCACATCTGAAAATTACTTCGATCAATTATTTGACGCAAACCAAAGGGGTTAGGATACCCCCCCCGCCCCCTGCACGGGCAAAGCACAATTACATTGAGGGAGTATTCTTTGGAAGAATGCATAAGAGAACGGCCATTTTTTGAATCGGCCATTTTAATGTCTTCAAATAACGTGATTCTCAGTATCCGTGACAAAAAGCATCAGTCAAAATGCAAGCAGTGTGGCACAGACCATTGCAAGTTACAATGTTGATCCGTCGAAAGGCATCAGTGGAGAATGTTAACGCCGTTGAACGAATGTTTTAACTGAATTTGTACTAATTGAGTGGGTTAATTTAGTATTTTTATGTACATCAGAATAAATAAGGTTTTACAACGAACGTGTCGGAAATAAACGCTCAATGATCAAGTTGGAAAAAGCAGACGACTACATCTACCTAAGACAACGAATCTCCATGAGACCCTCAGAAGACGAAATCAAGCGAATAATTACTCTAAAGGGCAAGCCTTCCGTTGAGGAAGCTCAGCCTTCAAGAATAAGAAAATCCCGCTAGTCCTTAAAAGAAGGGTATACAATCAATGTTTCCTCCCCATAGTCATCCATGGAGCTGAAACATGGAACCTAACCAAGAGACTGGCCTGCAAACTGAGAATCGCGCAACGTGTACATGAGAGAATCAAGCTGAACATCACATGGAGAGATCATAAGACAGCACAGTATATTGGGGAAAAACAGGAGTATGAGACATCATAGAAACCATTAGGAAACTCAAATGGCAATGGGTTGGTCATGTTGCAAGAATTTCAGGCAACTGCTGGACATCACGACTCACAACATGGATCCCCAGTGATCAAATGCGTAACAGAGGCGGGCAGGATACTACATGGATAGACGAACTAGACAAATTGAGAAAGAACTGGCTGTGCGACGCCTGCGATACAGAGGTGTGACGAATCTTGTGCAAAGTCTTTGTGCAACGACGGGCGATAAAAGACTGATGATGATGACGATGGTGTCATTTTTACTTTTACTTCGTACTATATGTTGCAAGAAGCATAAGTGATAATCTATTGTTTTTAATAGTAATAAAATGAGTAACATTTTTTAATGAATCAAGATATTTTTTTACAGCTAAAATAAGTAATATCTATTCATCTTTGCTTTGACGAGGCCCCCAAAGCGATTCAAAGCATCTAAAAAGTAGACGTCTTCATCAGATTTCGCCGCCATGATATCGTAGATTTTCTTTGGGAAATTTGAATAAAGGTTCTAATTTCATTATTTCGTTGATATCAAATGAATACATTGTTTGATTTCACCTTTTAATGAAAAAAAACATAGAAAAGGAAATTTTATACTGATTATTATCCTTTTCAGCTTACGGGTCTGTCTCTTGGTTAAGTTCCATGTTTCAGCTCCATAAGTGACTATTGGGAGGATGCATTGGTTATGCACCCTTCTCTTTAGGATTAATGGGATCTTATTATTTTTTAAGGTTGAGCTAGCTCTGCCAAAGGCTTGCCATCCTAGTGTGATTCTTAACCAAGAGACAGACCCGTAAGCTGAGAACCATGCAACGCGCACATGAAAGAATAATGCTGGGCCTCACATGGAGAGACCACAAAACAGCACAGTACATCCAGGAAAAGACAATAGTTAGAGACATCATAGAATCCATAAAAAATCTTAAATGGCGGTGGGCTGGCCATGTTGCAAAAATGGCAGACAATCGATGGACATCACGACTCACAACATGGATTCCCCGAGACCACATGCACAACCGAGGCCGGCAAAATGTTAGATGGAGAGACGAGCTAGACAAGTTCAGGAAGTACTGGCTCCGTGACGCCCATGATAGAGAAGTGTGGCAAATCCTGGGGAAGGTCTATGTCCAACGACGGACGCTAAAAGACTGACGATGAGGATGATTATCCTTTTAAATTCTTGCTCTGAAAATCAAGAGACTTTAAAAAATAACTTTCTTTGATACACAAGATGCTGAAAAATCGAGAAAATAGGCTCACCGTGCGTAAACCTGCCGATTATAAGCCCTCCACATACTTTGAATCCTAATTTTCTTAATAGAATGGATATCTGATTTTATTGCATGAAAATGCGTCTTTTCTCAAAGATATTACGTCGCAAAGATAGATTTCTAGTTACTGTGATAATAACACAGATTTTGGAGAT
Organism: Thysanoteuthis rhombus; assembly: GCA_963457665.1. Lineage (NCBI taxonomy): Eukaryota > Metazoa > Mollusca > Cephalopoda > Oegopsida > Thysanoteuthidae > Thysanoteuthis > Thysanoteuthis major. Next base: position 34,759,107 of record OY735242.1, on the reverse strand, counting down.
GTTATTTTCATTAAAAAAAGAACCATTTTACTCGTATAAGCCCAGGGGCTTATTTTGGGCGTTTTACGATATTCTTTATCCATAAATGAAACAGTGTAATCACGATAATAAAGATCTTGAATCAATGTTGTATTACATACTCACAAAGGGGAATTATAGTAACCTATTTCCCCCACAAAAGGTCAGTTAACGCGTTTTTCACAACAGCCACTGAACCCTGTGCAAACGGTTTGTACATGGACAATTCCCAGAACATTTCGCTTTACATCTGCATCTGACCACATAGTACGTGGGCATCAAAGCTCTTCAATTATTTGGAAAAGGGCATTCTTTTTCTTCAAAGGATTTCCCACGAACAATCCATCGGACAGGTGAATGCTCTGGTGGCAACGTATCAAATATCCAGGGTCGGACGATGATATTGTTGGAAGCTCCGCGGTTGATAATTGCTTGTCAACATACTGCTCAAATCACAATTCGTTGAAAGTTTTGGCTTTACTGGTACCTTTGAAAACTAGAAAACTTTCTCTGTTGAGGCAACTCTTAATTTCTCTGCTTCTCCAAACTCCTTAAATTAATGTTCCGGCTTACACTACAATGATACAAGCTTTGTTCCAATTTTACCAGTTACATTAGATCCAGTTAGTATGTGTGTTTTCATTACAACGGAATATAACTTATCTCTAAGTTGCACTAAAAGAGAGCAGATTGGTATGAATCTCGCTGTACCAAAAGAGAATTCATAATTCAGTGATTCCTTTAAATCTTAGTGTTGACGTGTAATGAAGGAGCAAAACAACGACATCAGAATCGTTTGACATAACAACAAAACGATTAAACGTTTTGCACTGCGCGGGATATATGGAGAATAATTCTTTTATCAGCTTCCTCTAATCAGGAGCACAGTCCCTCGGCACCTTTGATTTTCTGATAGTCTAAGTAACTTACAAACATGTAAAAAAGGTCCTGTGTGTCAACTCCGACAGGTTCCTACTACAGTGCTTATGATATTTGTGAAGTGGCAGCCTAATGGTTGATACCATGACTTTTATGCTTATACCCTATAACAGGCATCCTGGCAGCAAAATCGTCTGTTCAACCGATACCTCCAAAAGTTCTCGATACATTTCTCTGAAATTCTGTAGAAGAGTAGACAGTAGGCTACGAAAGGAGTGATCAAATTTTGCAACGGATCCATGCACAATTAACCCCCTGCATATCGTAATTATATGCCCATACAACATAATATCGCTACCCGTCTTATCTTTCCATTAACCCACAAGATATCTCCAAAAGATCCTCCAAAACGAAATTTTGCAGGAGGCAATTGAGTAAGAAACAGTTGCTTAACTTTTGGGTTGGATCCAGGAATTCTTTTCTGGTGGAGAGATATTTTTCATTTTTTTCTTCATACATTTACGTATACGTGCTCATGACTGTCCACACAATATCTCCATAGATTTTTTGTGTAAGAGTGAATAATAGGTTACGGGAGAAGTGATTGAATCTTTGAGTGGATCCATGCACAATTATATCCCCGAAGTTGTAGTTATATGTCCACATCACATATTATCACCTAATAAAAATAAACACCATCTGAAGCTGCAAAGTCAGGTGATGATTTTCGTAATCGTCCGTTTATGTGGGACTAATTCTGATAATGGAGGATTTGCAGAGAAACAGCTCAGAGGTAGGTAGGCGTCTGGACAACGATAATGTCTATCCACACGATATCTCTCAAAGTTCTCTAAGAATTTCTATGAATTTGTGTGGAAGGGTAGACAATAGGCCATGAAAGAAGTCAGGACATCTTTTAGATGATCCGTGAACAATTATCTCCCCTACGTCGTATCAAACTATTGGCAGCCAAAAATATTTCCAAAGGGTCTTAGTGCAGTGAAATATGAAAACAAATCATTTAACTTCGTAAATGCCACTACATCAAATATCTCTCTTTACACGTTATCTGCCAAAGTTCTCGATGAATTCCAATGAAATTTCGTGTAAAGGCGGGCAATATGGTACAAAAAAAGTGAGGAATATATACATGAACAATTATCTCCCCTACATCTTAGCTAATTGATAGCAACTAAAAATATCCCTCAAAGTTTTCTGTCTCTCCACATGATATTTCCGATATTCAATGAATCTCAACGAAATATTGAGGAATAGGCTTCGAAATTATTCAGGAAAATTTCATACATGAGAAATCATCTCCCTTATCTCCTGGCTAGAGTGGGAAATAGGCTACAAAAGAAGTCTGGAAATTTAGAAGCTGATCTATGCAATACATCCTAGCTAACTGCCCAAACCACACAATAGCTCCAAAGGTCTGTCTGTCCACATGATATCTCCAAAAGTTCTCAATAAATAAATAAATGAATTTCAATGAAATATTGTAGCTAAGCAGGAAGACTACAGAAGGAGTGTTCAAATGCTGGAGCAGATCCATTGAAAATTATTTCCCCTGTGTCATAGTTGTCAGTCCACAGTTGTTTCATTTTAAAGTAAGGGTTTGACATTTGATTGAAAATTGCTCGAAAAGACTTGCTCAAAGACATGTATTCATTTCGTTAACTTTGCTCAACATGAAATTTCCTTTCCAACGATATACCATGAGCTCATATTTTATGAAAAAAATCTTTTCTGGCTTAGGAGCCACAGCGAAAATCGCCCATCGTGAAAAATGACGCTAAAAAATCTATTGGCAACTGATTTAATTGATTTATGATATAATCTAAAAATCTGGGTCTATTTCGATTTGAAATTTTCGAATACAAAATCATTGCACCCAATTGTTTATTCAGTGTTAATAATTTCTCAAATACAAGACTGCTGGTTCTAAACATCGGAAACAAACAATTTCTCTAAATATTTTTCTGATGATTGGGGCGTAAAGTGAGCTATCATACAATTTGATGACATTATTTTCGTCACTTTTCTTCAAAAGTACATCGAGGTAACCGTCATTATTTTAAGCACATTCTAATAAATACTCAAAAGAAATCTAAATTGGTTCATAAACCTGTCAGGTTAATCTGCTTTTACTTCTTTTTTCTTTAAGATTCCTAGTTGCTGGATGAATGAAATGTCGAGTTAAAACCAGGGAGATTCAAAATGAATTCTGTCGGCCTCAGTTGCGCATGCGATCTCTGGGAATTCGTGTTATGAGTTGTGATGTCCAGCGGATGTCTGACATTCTTGCAACATGACCAGCCCATTGCAATTAGAGTATCCGAATGGTTTCTATGATGTATCGGACTCCTATTTTCTCCTTGATACACTGCGCTGTCTTGAGATCTATGTGAGGTTGAGCATGATTCTGTCATGTGCACGTTGCATGGTTCTCGGTTTGCAGGTCAGTCTCTTGGTTAGGTTCTGTTTTAGCTCCACAGGTGACTATCAGGAGGATACATCGATTGTATACCCTCGTTTTTAGGATTAATGGAAGTAGAAGGATGTGATTCGTGATCACAGTTATTGGTGTATGAGATGCAAAAAAGTAATACTATAAGTTTCTGTACTTCTTTATTGGAACCCTATTACTTGTGCTCTTACGTTTTCTCTACGCTGAAACTTGTTTTGGCTCTTGGGGACAGGGCATTAATAATTTGATCATACAATTGGTAACTTCTGACTGAATTGCATATGCAGATACCTACAACTGCTGTATAGCACAGTAGGTCGCCCAGTAGCCCGGGCAGTACCTAAGGCGATACAAACAGTGCTTATGTTCAGGGTCCCCAAGATTTGTCTTTCAAATATTTCAATAGTTTTATTCATTTATTTATTTTATTTTATTTATTTATTTATTTATTTTTTTGAGGGTAAAAGGTAAAATGTCTCACTTGAAATTGTTGAAAAACAATGTTTTAAAATACTCACAGATATTTATCCATGAAGGACATTGCGTCAAATTAAACATAAATCATATTTTTTACGAACGTTTTTGTTTTTATTTGTTAGAACATGAATACTGAATACAAAAATAGGAGGGGCTCAAGAAATGTTATGCACTGGGCCCTATCGATGGTTAAACTAGAGGGGCTAATGAGATTATCAGTCAACTGTGGTGATTCTCAATCTTTATTGTATAACGGCACATCAAGAAATATATAGCGACTTACGGGGTACTCGAATTTCATATCAGCACACAGATATACATACGCCCTACCCTTTTTTCTTTCATCTGTCGCTAAAAAGTTTGAGATCTCTCAAATATAGTGATAAAACCACTTGATTGATTGGTGACTCTGCGCTGGAAGTGGGACAGACACAATATTCGTAAAGGACACGTTCAAGGCCTGAAATACATGTTTTGTAGATGGTAGAAATTTACTCGGCACAGTTGGGAGATAGTTGTGGCACACCATTGTGCCACGACACACAGTTTTTGAACCACTGGCCTACTGACTATGCTCCAGGAAGGACCAGCCCAGGTACTGATCGGCTCACTTGGATTCTGCCCAGTTGCCCGGCGCCTCAATCCGTGCCTGGTCAAATATAGCAATAGAATACATGCATAGGAAATACAAGTAAGACATATATTTTCTATGAATGTATAATCATTTAATTATGAATAAAAGGACGTAACTTAGTTATAAAAGGGAACGTGCATGTTACAGAACATCAATGATGCAAAATAATTGTTGTTAAACTCAATGATAAAAATATGTAATTAGATCATACTTTAATTGAAATGCAGACGTAGAGAAAATTGATTTAAAGCATTCCTACGTCTGTGGAAAACTGGCAGACATGCAAAAACAATGCAATGCAAAATGAGGATGTGTTACCGTTTTTTTTTATATAGTAAACATTCGGACGTAGTTGTAAACAGTGAAAAGTGCCCTAAAATACTCTTTGCTAAACGATACAATTTTTTCACCTCCCGCTACAGGAGGATGAGACCAGAAAAGGGGACTCTCTTTCCTTACAGATATTACATATTATACCTGAGGGAGGCTAAAAAATGAATCGGTCGGGACATCATGTGAACAATATAAAGAATTAGAAGGAGTTCAATAATCCGAAAAAAAACCTCTTTTGGTGTTTATGACCCCCCATCTCAAAATTATAGACAAAGCAGTTATTATTAAAAGATGGTCTTCAAGATATTTACTAATCATAGCCACTCTATGGGAGCACCTAGTGGTAAAAAAAAAACTAGACCCACCATCAATGGTCTGCGAGACCATACAACTGAGGGCCACCGCCATGTAGATGAGTATCATCGTTCTCCACACAATTCTCATCAAGGGTGCCGTGGCTTTGGTACACGAGGGTCATTGTTAGTAAGAACCACTTCCGGCTTGCTTGGCTTGTCAAAGCTTCCCTCTGCTTACGACATCTGTTATTCCCTAATGGTCACCCATCTGGGTACTGACCAGGCTCGGTGTTGCTTACCTTCGTTGATCTCACGAGAACCTGAGTGTCCAACGTAATTTGACCGTAACCCTTTATCTTCAGGGAGAGGTTCCTCAATCGTAGCCCTTGTGATGATTTCTTAGCAGTGTGGCATTGAGCACCATTTCAAAAGTCTTTATGTCTTGGAGGTGAATTGAACCATGGCCTACCGAACCTGACGCAAGTACTCCAACACTGGCCCACGCTGATCGGTTTCCACCGGGATACCAGGTAAATCCCGGTGGGCCGATGAGACTGTGGGACGGTGCCACCTGGCGTCAAGTCAGTAGACTGATAACCTAATTGGCATCTTTAGTTCCAACACTATTATGGGCTACTGCGTAACTTACTGCTCACTGCATTAGCTGTAGGTGTTTGTATGTAATTTTATCTCAGAAGTTATCTTCTGTAAAATCAAATTAATCAAGGCCTGTGCCCCCGGCCCTGTAGGTGAGAGCCAAAATAGGTCCAAGCACTTGAAATTTGGCGCTCTGTATGGTCGGTACTGACTAGTAGTAAACGATGCGTTCACCTCTACGGCTTCGTGCTTCGTGATAATTATATATATATATATATATATATATATATATATACTAACAGGGAATCCCAGTGTTGCCCGGGAAGAAATGACAATGCAGAAATAAAATTATCTTATTTGTGTCTGTTCAGACGACACAGAGAGGTAGGCAAAGTGGTGCAAGTCCCCCCCAAAATGGTTTGAGAGTATTGAATGTACTAACTGGCAGCTTATCCGATCGAATCTTAGCATGGATGTCGTGCACCCTCGGGCATGTTTGCAGGTCGCACTGGTCAAAGTAGTTCGTGTGAGGTTTTCATGTGACCGTTATTGTGATACTTGAAGGCGAGGCGAAAGTTGGGGCTTAAGATTCCGATAATATGAAATCAACAAAAATGAATTCTTTCAACGTTAAGAGATAATTGGCCATCATTCGTTGCAGGAAGGAAAAAAATTTAACCATAGTCGAAATCGACTACCGATGCACGAAGGGCAAAAAATAGCTGCCTAACAGGAACCGTACAAATGACTAATTGTCTTAAACGACGATGTTAAAAACGGCAAACAACTTTTGTGCACCTTTTTCGATATCGAATGAGTGAGTTAATAGAAAATCCATGAAAGAAAAACTTGTTTTCCTTTGACAAAATCTTATTCTATTTTGACAGCGGGTATGTTTTGTTCCGAAATCGCATGAATAAAATTACGAAGTGCAGTGAAAAAAAAATAATGTCGAAAAGAAAAGTGACTCTTATTTTCACAATGATACTGCTGGTAAGGTACCATCAAGAAGTTGGTAGAAATCAGACGACACTTCTGAAAAATTTTGCAATCGTTAGAAAATTCGACTCGTAACAGGCATGTTGTAAGTTAAAACCCGAGTATGGTCAGGCACATTTTAAAATATCTCTTTGCTTGTAATTCGTTCGCGTGTGCACACAAACATACTAACATACATCTAAATTTTTACATGTAAACATTAATACACACACACATAAACACGCACACACATATATGTATATATATATTTCGTTGTAAAGAACAATAGTTTAAACGAAAACTGAAGTCGAAGTCAGTGTTACACTAATGAGCGTGAAACAAATGAGTGGAAGACAAATGAGCGTGAAATTTATGAGTGGAAGACAAATGAGTGTGAGATAATTAAGCGAATGTAATTCTTCTGCCAGTTGAGTTTTGGTTTATGTGCTAGAAGTAAAACGATTAATTCATTGTTAATTTTTTATTAAATGAAGTATTTTATCTCATGCTCATTTGTCGGCCAACCATTGGAGCGATTGGAGGACACACGCTAAAAATCTTTAAGAAAACGTGGGGAAAATTCTTTCAATATTCTTTTGCAATTAATTTGTTGTTATTATTAAGACCATAAAATACCGAGCAGTGACTTTTCGAAGTTTTCGTTCGAATTAGACCAAGAAAAGTTAGTTTTAATTCACACTTTCGTATTATCATACTGTCGTGTTTAAATACTTTTGGAGTTTACTTCAAGATTTATTAAAAAAAAAAATTGGAAGAATTCCAAGTCGCAAAAACTCATCAAATATAGCAAATGTTTGAACTACTTGAATGTAATATATATTTTTCTTTATTCTGTTTATGCTCAGATTGATTTATTTTTTGAGAAATAATGTTACTTAAAATGACAATTATGGCTCTGAATAGAGTCTAGTTGATTAAACGTAAAAGGGTGTTGGATAAATCCCCAGGGGACATAACTTCCACAGACAAAACCCCACGCTGACAGTATGATTTTTTCTCACCTGGTCTTATATTCTGAATATATACTTTTAAAACATTTTATTTTGATAAAGGAAAAAATTGAAAAGAAAACATCAGAACCTCGCTTGAATAAATCCTGCATGTACCAGAACTACTTATCTTTTAATATATATATATATATATATATATATATATATATATATATATATATATATATATATGATTATTTTAAAATATTGATTTTTTTGTAAAATTATCTAAAAATACCCGCACAATATTTGGTCATTCTTGATCCAAAATGACCTCAGAGATTAAAAATTGAACTTTTTTAAAAACAATGATAACGTTTTAAATGGTACCTAGTTATGTACTCATGCAAAATTCCAAGAAAATGTGACCAAGAACGCCCAGAGACACACACACAAACAGACAAGCAAAGAAAGAAGAATATGAAGCCCACTTGGTTGATAGGACAGCCTTTTGTCGGGCCACGGCGATTCGATAGCACTTACTTGGATAGCGTGAGTGTATGCATGAGTGTGAGTGAATGTATGTGTATGTACGTATGGCTGTAAGTCACTTGCTTGCCCCGTTGGCGAGTGTCTGTGAATGCTTTGTGAGCACACGTGGAGAGACTTGTCTGCCGTTTGTTTATGTACCAACAAGATAGGCTCCAAGCAACGTGCTTTGGGTTTTCCGAGTCACGCATCCCGATTGACTGATAAATCATGACTGTTGCCATCTATTTCTGAATTATTGCTGTTACGTTTTCCGCTTTTATTTTGGATGGGAATTCTATTAAACTCTATTGTGATGGACCAACAACCTTCATAGTAATCAGCGCGAATCGAAAAAAAAAAAAGAAAAGAATTAGCTTTCAGTGGGGCTCGAACTCAAAAACTCGAGGAAGGACAGTTTAACGTCCTTTCCCTCGTAATAACTGGACTACAAAAGCTAGTGGCCGGTGGAAGTCCAAATCAAACCATTAAATCTGATCTCGTTAGAACTGTTAAATCGTAGTCTTAGTATCAGTCAAGTAAGTGAACAACCGTAGCCTTCAAAGATGGCAAAGTCTTCTATCCTATTTCATATGTGTGTATTTATTCCTATCAGTTTGTTTGGTTGCTAGTTTATTTGTTCCAGCACTCCAGGTCATACCGTTTTGTCTACAAATTTGTAAATTGCTATTAATACTCCACAATGCACCTTCTATTTTTTTTTCTTAATTCTTGTACTTTGAACTCTTGGAGCCTCGTTTCGATGAGTTTATTAATTCGCTTTTGTGTACCATTGCTCTTGACCCTACCGTTTTGTCTACAGACTTGAAAATTGGCATCAGTACTCGACTGAAGTCCTCCAAACAATTTTTTTTTAAAGATCGTTTGACCTTTCGATGACCTTATTCTGACGGGTTTATTAATGAAATCTAGATTACCCAAAATCTAGATATATTTTACTCTATTTCTGGCTATGTCATGGATAGAATTTATTCTGACCATATTTATTTTTCGTTGGAATGTCTTTCATGTGACTTTGAATTTTGACGCTACGGTTTTTCAATTATTGACTGTGATGGCGAGTTATTTTCATTATTTTTTATGGGATGAAGTATTGTAAATCATTATTATCAATTTTCGTAGCAATCTTTTGGATTAGGTTCTCAAAAAACAATGGAGGTGGCTAGTATAGACGCTGAGTCAAGTTGTCTGTTTGAAAGAGAATGTTTACTTCTTATTCACATGAGTTCATGTGGAGAAATACTGTTACAGATGATAAAGAAAATGTAGTCATTTTTTGTAACAATTTAACTGTATATTCATTTTAGTGTTACAAATATGAGAGAAAAATCTAATTTTCTTTGTTGGTTATTGCAACCCTAACCCTAATCACTAACCCTAAACACTAACCCAAACACTTACTCTAGACACAGATACTAAACGAAAACCCTAGATTATATCTTTTGTACTTGGATTTATTTAAATACTGTTTTAAATGGTCAAGTTTCCTTCTTTCATTTATTCTGTAATCAACCAGCAGCAGCTTAGATAATTGCGTCTAAGCCATTTACCCCCTTTTTTTGTAGATCTAATCCAAACCTGAAGTTATCTCCCATCTTCAGTGAATTGCCAATTTCTATACTACTATCTATCATTAGATACTGACACTACGAGTTGATAAATGGATATGGATTCTCTGTAAACCGAGGGACCCATTCGAGAATTTTGCACATTTTTACGCCCTATTTGGGGCCCACTGGAACACATTTAGGCACTGGGAAATGTCAAAAATTGAAAGAAAAAAGTGGTTGAACCGACAATTGACCATTCAAATAAATAAGTTGTACACATTTGTCTATAATCAGTATTTAAAAAAATACTAAATGCTGATGAGCGTAATAATACAATTATGATAATAATATGATAATAATAATGATGATAATTATGATAATAATAATACAATATGATGATATGATAATAATTATGATAATGATAATAATACAACGTGAATAATATTGTTCTTACGAAAAAAGAAAAATGTGTTAAACATTAAATATTCTGGATAATTTCTGCAGAAAAAATTATGGATATATCT
>OY735242.1:34658852-34743852 GCA_963457665.1 Thysanoteuthis rhombus | reverse complement strand
AAAATCATAAAAATCATTAAAAAAAACCCTGCCAACCATTTGAAACTATGGACTCTTCCAGCTAAATGAATTCAGTATTTTTTTTCTAAAAAAAACAACAAGAACCATAAGTTTAACGACGCGTCCAATATTCATTGCACGAGGTGGAGGAGGAAGAAGATAGGTCGAAGGATGAATTAATAGAGGAAGATGGTCCACCCGAAGGTCTGGGTCAAGTTTCATATCAATCTAGTATAATACGACCGAGAAAATCGATATTTTGCATTACTAGTTGTGGTAGTAGTAGCAGGAGAACGTGGAAGAGGGGGAAGAGAAGAAGAAAAACGAGAATGGTTCAATCTGGGGTCTGGACCAAATTTTCACATCAATTCAGCAGGGTACGGGTGAGAAAATTGATATTTAACATATTAGGGACCGACCGACTAAAAAGTGTCTTATAGAGATGCGTGAACGCTTCTAAAAATCTTATAAAATCCGAATATATCTTCTTTTTTTTTTCTACTATAATTAATAAGCTGATCATGTGAAAAAATGGATCATGACGCACATCGTATATCAATCATCAGTAACCAAATTTTTCTGGCCGTTTCTACTGAGTTCGATCCTCATTGGATCTCACCGAAAAATCAAAGGTGAAAATTTTGCTGATAAAAAATATTCTACCCACTATTTAAAACAGTGGACTCATTCACTGAAAAGACTTTAGTATTTTTTTTTTTCTTAAAAGATTATCTCATAAAAATTCAAATACATCGAGTATGTGAATAATCCTATCATTTTTGACGGGTAATCTACTAATCAATAAGTGAAACTAGAACAAGACACAGCTTAGAAGTAGATAAAAAAGAAAATGGTCGAAATATTGAATAACTACTTGAGGAGGACAAAGCGTATCGGAAGATATTTGAAAACTCGTCCAGGAAAAACATCTGAATTGGCAACACCGCACAAGGGACATAACTAATATTTCAGCATGTCAGTCAGTGATCGCAATCGATGCTAAAGATGGAAGCACATCTAAAAAGAAAGAAAAGAAAAGAAAATGACCGAGAAAATCGAAAAACTCCGCGGGGGAGAACAAAGCGTATCGAAAGATATTTGGTCGAGAACCGATCGAAGAAAGCACGACCTCTTTCCTTGTTCCTTGGCTTCAAAGGTCGACTCTTACGAAAATAATCTTTTGCTTAGGTGTGGCAGGAGCGGGAGGGGGTTCACAGGGAGGATAGAGGGTGAGCAACTAAAAAGCGGTAGCGGATAGTGAGACACAGTACATGGCGAATGGTTGATTCGTTTTTCGGTCGGGCGATTCGATCTCTACCATTCGCCACCCCGCCATTCGCTACCCCCTACCATTTGCCACTTCCGGGACCACCTCAACAAAGGGGCTTACAACGTGGGGGAGCATATAAGCACATATTTGTGTGTGTGTGTGTGTGTGTGTGTGCATTCTGACGGATGTTCTACCACCCTGGCCTCAAGGTTGAGCTTTAATAAGGCCCCTCCTGACTTTGCCCCCTCCAACCCCACCATTGGTTAATAGTATATAGACCCGGGAGAAATAGATCGAAATGTGAAACAGTGGGAAAATCAGCACACTACTGGATTTTTATGCTCTTTCATTTCTTCCAACTGTCTCCATCCAGATTTCAAGATTTTATGAGCGTTCCCAGATCCAAAAGTTGCGATCACGGTATTTTAGGACGAGATGTCAAAGGTTGGGACGTTAGGAGGTGCAGGAGTCTGCAGGTGTTGGAGAGAGGGGGAAGTGGGCGCATGCTGTCTCTGTAAAAGCTTGTTGCAGAATAAAAGCTGAATGGCTTTTTCACTTTTCATCTTTTTTTACCGTAAAAAAAGCTAAAAGGTGACGTAAAGCGAACTTTTGAAAAGCGAAGGATACTTGTATGTACTAATCTTTGGTCGAGCTACAATAATGGAGCTCTGAGCGAGAATCCAATTCACTCCATTTGGTTCGGTAGATAAGGTAAAAAAAATTATTCAGAACATGGGAAAAAAAGTGTGAAAATGTTCGTGCGAGCATGTTCTTTCACGTATGGATAGGACGCACGTAATCTGACCTCTACTAAGGCCGCCATTTTGCCAGGGACGGAAAGAAATCTAATGCTCATCGCCACAGACACCGCTAACAAAAAAAAACTGATTGGTCTGCTGCAAGTCGTGTATTCAGAAATTGTCCTAGTATCTTCGCCTCGGACGGAAATAGTAAGACTATTTCAGTTGGGCAAAAGCAAGCAGAATCAACAGTCATGATCAAATCCCGGTAGGCAGAAAAAAAAGCTGCTTGAGTGTCATATTAAAATTCGAGCTGACAACGGAGAAACTTGACCCAGGGGACTTTGCGTCACGGGCAGCTTTCCATCCCAATAGACAACTGAAATCAGACCAATATCGCATGTTGCTCACATGGATTCGCTTGTGGAGCCAGCATACGCCGCAGCAACAACAATACATGCAATGAAACGTGTTGCCAAGACTATCGATTACTTGCACAGGGCAGATCCCTGAAATAAGGATGGGTCACCCATTGGCATGTACCACCAAGCGAATCCAATGGACATGGTCATATATATTCTGTTGTAAAGAAGAAACTGTTTTGATACCTGAGGTATATTAATTATTAATTCATATACACAATAATATTATGCAAAAGATCAACAAGAAGAGAAAGCAGCAGAATATAAAAGGCCACTCGCTATAGCATTTGTTGACTTCAAGAAAGCCTTTGTTTCCGCGGAAATCCCCAAGGTTATTGATACTATCATTCAACAAGGCGTAGACCCAGTATATGTCAGAGTATTGCAACATATATACCGACACCGCAGTCCCTTCATCAGGCTCCACAAAGACTCGGACTCCTTCCAGCTCGAAAAGGGGGTAAGGCAAGGTGATACCAGCTCATCCAAACTCTTCACTGCCTGCATCGAGATGATCTTCCAGAATCTAGACTGGGGAAATAAAGGGATCAGAATAGACAGTGGATAGTCAAGCAACCTCAGATTTACGGACGACATCGTCCTTTCAGCTGAGAATCTCCATGACCTCCAGATGATCCCAGAAAGACTGAACAAAAAAAGCAAGAAAGTTGGTCTCCACACCAACTTTAGTAAAACAATTGTGATCAACAACGAAGCCATAGACACAACAATCAAAATCGAAGTCACAAAACTGGAGAAAGTAGACTACTACATCTACCTAGGACAACGAATCTTCATGAAATCCTCAAAAGAAGAAGAAATCCAACCAAGAATCACACGAAGTTGCCAAGCTTTCGACAGGGCAAGCTCAACCTTCAAGGACAGGGAAATTCTGATAGTGAATGGTATACAACTAATGCACGCCAATTGTTAGCTATAAAGCTGAAACATAGAACCTAACAAAAAGACTGGCCCTTAAACCGAGAACCACGCAACGTGCACAAGAGAGAATCACGCTCAACATAATATGGAGAGATCTCAAGACAACACAGTATACTATAGGAAAAACAAGGGTCCAAGATACAGAATCTATAAAAATGAACTAAATGGCAATGGGCTGGTCATATTGTGAGACAACCGCTGGACATTATGATTCGCTACTTGGATCCCTAGAGATCACATCGGAAACCGGGGTCGACAAAATATAAGATGGCGTGACGAACTATATAAGTTCAGAAAGTACTGGCTCCGTGACACCCACGATATAGAGGTCTGACGAATCTTGAGGAAAGGTTTTTTTTTTAATGCAATCATTACTTCATTTCCGGGCGTTTCAAAAGGGATCAGCTTGAAAACTTACCTGGAAAGAAAAAGTTTTATTACAGAAACAAATGTAGACGAAGGTCGTCAAAAAATGAAGATACACTGTTGCAGTTTTTGAACAGAGTCTGTTCTTTTTCTTTAACACCTTTTTTCGACATTGATTTCATCGTTCAACAATAAACCGTTCAGTTCAACCTTCGTCTGTCATTACTCAGGGAACTTCATAATTCCATCCTCCCAAAACTTTTCATCTTTCTCGGCAAAGAATTGCTCTCTGTGCCTTTTACAATCTTCCAGGAAATTGAATCTTTTTTTTTTTTATTAAAAAGTATTCTGTTAAAACTGGAATTAATGGTAATCAGAAAATGAAATATCTACCAAATATGGCACAGATGGTACCGTCTGCCTCACACGCAGAAGCTCACGGGTTCGATTCCTGTTACAAGTGAAGAGTGTGGAAAACTTTTCATAAAATAAATTTCCCTCAGCACCCAGCAGCTAATTGAGTACACTTCAAGCAGTGTGATTTGGATGAAAAGCATATATCGACTGTTTTACGGTCGTGTCTTCCTCAGGGCAAAAAAGCGAGCCCACCTTCACCCATATTCCAAGATGTCTGGCCAATACAGAAGAATATGGCTATCTGAAACCTCAAATGGGTTACACATTCGACAACGTAGCAGAGGAAGTGTTCATGATTTAACAGCAGAAGGGTGAAAACAGTATTTGCCTGATCATCAAAGATTCGTGTGGTCTAATGTTATCCTGATGAAATGGTATGCCCTTCCTCTTGACTAATTCCTAGCGCTTTTTATCGATTGTCACCTCCAGTTCGTCTAATTGGGAGTACTTGTTCGAATCAATCGTTTATATCTCCAGAAGGAGCTCATAAGAGAGGAACCCCATTGAAATCCTACCATAAACACTGCATTTCTTTTGGAGGATGAATATTAATCTTTCGTAAGGTTAATCATCATCAGTTTTTAAACGTCCGTCGTTGGACATACACCTTCCCCAGGATTCGCCACAATTCTCTATCATGGGCGTCGGGGAGCCAGTAATTCCTGAATCTGTCCAGTTCATCACTCCATATTGTGTTCTGTCGGCCTCAGTTTCTTGTGTGATCTCTGGGGATCCATGTTGTGAGACGTGATGTCCATCGTTGTCTTTCATTCTTGCAACATGGCCTGCCGATTGCCATTTGAGTTTTTGTCGGTTCAATTCGCTTGTCCCACGAAATTTTGTGTTCCACGTTGTTGCTAAGCATCGACCTTTCATCGTTTGTCACAATATGTTGAGAAAAAATGGAATATTATTCTCGTTTTCAATTAAAAAACCACACACGGAAATTCCCCCCGCTTAATTCAACGCGTTAAGATGAATGTTCGTCACAAAAATATTCGAAAATCTTCTTTGAAGAATATACGTAACAAGTGCTTTTTTTTATTATTATCTCTGTACAACAATCTACTCTTTCTGGTACTAATTGTGAAAATAGCTCAAAGCTAGTCAGTATTTTAAAAAAATTTCGTTTGTGTTACATTTAAGTGATTTTTTCTAATCATGAACACTGTAAATGTTAATATATACCCCTGATTTTTATCGTTACAAATGAAATAAAATTAACATAGAAGTTAAAATTTCTTTTTTCTTTTCCTTCTCTTTATGTAGGAGCCCAAATCCCCTCGACTATGAGGCCCTGATACACACACACACATATATATATATATATATATATATATATATATATCCGACACTGGAATACCCCAGTTAGCGCTCTTGATACGTTCCAAAAAAATGCAGTACTAAACGAAACATTGATATACGAGGTCACATAAAGTATAAATAGCATGTCCAAAATACCTGTCTTTGCCTTGCATTTAAAAAATATATCATGTCGTTTTTGAGCCTCAATAAGATGGAATCGATTAGAATTGTGTGTCCTATCTGGTAACTTCTCTCTGGAACTGTTGAAATATTACTAGATGTCAATATAGCTACGTTGTAAATTATAGTTTAGTGCGTATTGTTCCCATACCCACGACACATTAACGAAAGTGTACAGAATACAGTCTTTTCGGAGACTGTCCATGATGCTGGGATTTTTTTTTTATCATCTATTACTACGGAAATTTAACATAGTTAATCTATAACGAGAAATATTTTTTTTAAAAAGATTGCTTTAGCGGATCTGCGCTAAACAGGGTAAGTGGGGTATTGTTGTAAATTGACGTAACTGATGACAGTTCATTTGTTACGAGAGGAATATCACTAATGCTATGTACATTCGTTACGTCAAGAACGGCCGTATGGTTCCTGGCACCCCAGGTTAGCTGAACTTCAGCGACTTTCAAAGTTTTAATAACATCTATTTATTTTTCCAGTAAGAAAAATGAATACACGCAGTCAAAAAGTTTCTATTCAAAGGGAAGCAACTTGTCCAATTAATTGGTAAAATTCTCCAATTTTACTAGTAATTTCAGGACGAGTTGCTTCCCTTTGATAGGACTAGCGTCAATGCCATTTCTATTTAAGAGAAGCAAGTAAGCCCAAAATTGCCAATAAAATCAGACTCTTTTAGATAGGACGAGTTACTTCCCTTAAAAAAGGACTTGCTTGTGGGACACCCTGTATATTGGAATAAAAAGTTTATTACAATAATCAGATAGAATAAAACAGTTTCTAGACAGCATCAAAGTTCCAGATCATTTGATAAATATAACAAATTCATTATTATAGCAAGGAAAGTCTCTTATTTACATCATACGACAATAATTATTACCTTTACACATTTTTGTTACAAACACTAAAAAGCAAGACATCAGGGAATTTTCTTATTTTGACTTAATCAATCAATTTTCCCAATTTTCCATTTGCGAAGTCCAAAATCTGACAGGTGCCCTCCAGCAATTGATTCCCTGGGTGACTAACAAGTTGCCAATCTCATGAGCTCATCTTACGTGACATCAAATTAAAAAAAATAGAAAAGGAGAGAGATCTGCTGTGATCCTCGAAGCTGCCAATGATTTGTAGCTCTTATCGCGAGGTTTGCGGATGATTCCTCGGTCTGAACATCACAGATAACACAGTGCAACACAATTTCCTCCATAGTGAGTGTTATTTTCTACTTGGTTTAAGGTTAAAGAGTATAGAAAATGATTTATTATTATCTCCAAACTTTGCCTTTGCAGCCAGAACAGCGATATTCATATGTAATAGTTTTTCTTACTTTATGTGATTAAAAATTAGCAAAAAGTTGATTTTCAAATTTCTTGTCTTGGTCGAAAGAGCCAAATTTGAAGGGACAAATTGACATTTTCTACACTTTTTAGACATAATCAGAAAATAACATTTATTAGATAGGAACAAAAAATGTTTTTAAAAAGTAGTACAGTGTAACCCACAAGCTGCCCTCCGACGATAAATTTTACCAGAGCTTCTTAAACTGGTGAATGATTCACCCAAAGGTGAATGAAATAATTCTGGGTGTAAATGAAACTGTTAGGGTAAATGAAAGGTGAAAGAAACTTGAAGGGTGAATAACTTAATTTACTCAGATCTAAACAGGGCGGTGCTAAACTTGCAACTAGGTTTAAAACATTCATATCTTGTTAGTTTTAATGATTTTTAAAGAAATGTTTGACCAATGAAATATACAAAAAAAGGCAATTCAATTAACCAATGTACGGAAAATTGATTTTTTTAAATGCCCACCATTTTCAACTCAACAAATTCTTACTTTTTTAAAAGCATTCTGTGTAACTTTCCAAAGGATATCTGGTCCCAGTTCGTTAATTTCTTCTCATATCACCATGTGCTATTTTACCTATAGCCAGGGGAAGGAGTTAGATTCATGTCTTTCTCAAGGGTATTTGTGCCAGTGTTTGAACTTGGCCAGCCCAGTATGTTTCTTTGCCGTTGACCAATCAACAACCAACTCTTTGTATTCAAAATTGTATAAATCTTTAAAAATAATGGCTGATATGCAAATGCACACACTCTTTATAATGTAAGTCTTTTAAGTGCAAAATTCTCATGATATATAGTTGTGATAATAACTCATTCAAGACATGAAGAAATGTTCTTACCATTCTATACTAGAAGAGGTAATTGCTATTAATATCAAAGACATTTTTGAATTATAGTGTTCATATATTCGGATATTATTCTCTTGCTGCTGGATAGCCCTTAGCTATAGACCTACAGCTTCAAATAACCTTAAAAATAAAAGTCTGGAGCTGTTGAAACCAACAAAATATCGACTCAGATGACAGTGACCGCCCATTCAAATACTAGGAATATCGGTTAACAGTATTGATTGATGGTATTTGAAGCAAAATTGTATCATCTTATTTTGTTGCTAAGTTGTTTACTCCACAATGATGAATTATACATCTGAGAAGAGGAGAAAACCGGAGAATATTTGTACCTTTCGTAAATGAATCACCATAGCCCGCACATGTACCAGAACTAATTATCTCGAAAATTATCGAAAAAAATAGATCTTTTTCAAAAATTTTTTTTTTTAAATACCAGAGTAAAATTTGGGCATTTTTTGTCACTAAAAGCCCTGTTTTTAAAAACTGAAAAAAATGTCTTTAGATGATGCTTAGTGGTATACTCATGCAAATTTTCAAGGTTGTAGCCTCCAAAATATGACCAGGAATGCCTGGAGACACAGACAGACGGATGAGCAAAGAGAGAAGAATCTGTAGCCCACTTGGCTGGTTGGTCAGATGGGCCATTTCTGAGGCTACAGTGATTTGATATGATTGTTTCAAGTCCCTTCATAACTTTTGAGTCACCCTGTACATTTTTCTTCCATTCAAGAAACACATTGTAATGGTCAGTAAGCTCTCATTGTTTTGCTTTTATTAATAGAAATGAAGCTGGAAATTCGATATGTTTTTCTCTCTATCTATGGTTCACTAATTTCAGAGTAACAGGATATCCCCCAAATTTACTCTCATATAAACCCTTTTTTGGGATGACCAGATAAACTCTCAAAGAATGATGCATTTAAAATGATATAGAGGAGAGAATAAAATGAAAATGATGAGAAAACATAAGAAAATTTTGTCACAGGTCAATGAGATTTTATGATGAGGACTTGAAGATAGAATCTAAAATCCCTTTTATCCGTTGGCTTCTCTCATCTCATTCCCTGATCATATGGTTTGAGCTTCTCGAGTATTTGTTGGTCTGCTCTCTCGTAGCAGGGGACTCTGAAATTGGCTAGCTGTACATGGAAGATGAGAGCGACTTTAGAGGGAGGCAAGCGCTCAAGATCTACTTTGAGGTGCAAGTCCAGGATGTTCGCAGCATGTAGGCCCACACAACATTAATGGACTTTATCCGAATGCAGCCATACATAACATATGGGGAGGACTCAATCTCCTGTCACCAGCCACAATATGTTGAGCTGATTGAAAGATCTAAGGAAATTCAGGGTTTTCTTCAGCTTCTTCATGGGATTCACCTTTCCCTTGTCAAGAAGCAGTTTATCCAGGTGCATTTTGATTCCAAGAAGTGGGGGTTCTTTGAGTGGTTTAAGAAGCTTAACATGAAGACAATGGATCAGCAAGAAAGTCAAGCTCACATCTGCGCAGGGCAAGGTGAATATTGACTCAACTAACTCACTAATTGCTATAACATAATTCAAATATTCCACAAGTGAAAACTATAAAGTTGACATTGAATTAATGCTTTACTCATTTCTTCATAATTCATTGTATCTCTTTATGTACTGGAAGCAGAACAACCTCACTTTCCAGCTGCTCATTGAATCCTAGATGCTGGATATGCCCATTGACCTTAGAGAACTCACTGTTACCTCCCTCACATCTATTCCTCAGTTGATGCTGCGAAAAAAAGTTGGTACTGACAAAATACCGGACTCATATTCCAAAGTAGACCTCGAACACCTGGCTCCCCTTGAGATCTGTCTCATCCCCAGTGCAGCAAAACAACTTCAGAAGCACCTGCTACAAGAGAACAGACCAACAAGCATAAGCATAAACTTACATTGCAAACTGAACCCCAACACCTTAAAAGGTATTTTGGGGGGGGAGAATTTTTAAAAAAAAGGAACATAAAGTGTTTTTTATAGACATAAGTAGGAGTAATTGTTTAAATTTTCAGCCGTCTAGCTCCATTGGAGAGGCCTGCGCACTAAAATTTATACATACATAGCCAGGCAGCCAGACCAACTTGAAAACTGAAAGAAACCTTCAAATTTATTCTTGGATGAAGTTTTACAACATTACTATTAATTTTGACCAGTTTTTACCTTCATCCTAACTTTCAGTTGCTTTTTATCATAACTTTGAATCGGACAAAAATTCAAAGGCAACAATTAATTAATTAATTTAATCGGAAAATAAAGAGCAAACCCACGGTGAGAATAGAACTCACACTATCTAGGCAGAGGGGATCCAGTATATGTCTGGCCACTTTTTAACCACTCAGCTACAGGGACTTTATGGTTAAAACAGTAGCTGATTTTACACCTTAAACCTAACTCCTTATAACCAATATTCCACACTAGCAGATGTTAGTTTTTCGAGACCTAATAGTCTTTTAATAACAATAAGTACAAAGTGACCACTGGTTTCAATATACCATTAAGGAACATTTACTACATAACTGATTAATGTCACCAAAATATAAATCTGAATAAATCTTTTTTTATTTTTATTATTATTCGGACTATCCTCATCTTGGTTAGTATATCTCTGAATTTTTGAGATGAGGTATTATTATTATTTCTATTATTATTTGGACTATCCTCATCTTGGTTGTTTTTCATACACATGGACACATAGCGTAGTGGTTACAGAATCAGACAAAATTACTGCAAGTAATCTGATGGTTCTAGGTTCAATCCCAGTGTGAGACAATAATTATACTACTAGTGCTAAGAGGGGAGTGCGGTCAATATACCCCCGTCGGTTAAATAAAGGGTTTGGTTCGTTACTTCCCCACACCTACCAGATGATACCTGATGAAGGCCGTAGAGTACAACGGCCAAAACGTTGTATGAAAAACAACCAAGATGAGGATGGTCTGAATAATAATAAAAATAATGATAATACCTCATCTCAAAAATTCAGAGATATACTAAATCTTTTTTAAAAGATTTAACACAGAATATGAAATAAAATAAAATGAATGAATAAAAATGAAATGATATTAAAATTGAAGAAAATTAAAAAAAGAACAAAACAAATTAAATTTTTAAAAACAATTTTTTCAAATTCAATTTTCATAAACCACGACAGAAAAATTTACAGAAAATACTGAAAACATTTACAGACGTACATTGTGAATATATATACAAGATGTTACCCAAGAGCTCAGGGAATTTGACCATAGAAAAAATATTCACCCTAAAATCTAGTTTCAATATTTTCCTTCGAAGTAGTTCCCTTGCGAAAAGGGCATGCTCACACATAAAGGCTCCAGTTTCAGATAAACCCACAGTCTAGTAGATTACCGAGTGCCATTATGAGAACTTTTACCTTTATGGCATTTCTTAGGGCAACGGACATTAATTGGCAGAGCCCATCTCCTTTTCAAACAACATACCACAGGTTGTATAGGGTTACATGGTACCAGCAACAAGACGTAATCCCTGACCTGACCTACTGGAAGGGGTGGAACCAGTCTGCCTCAGGGGTTCAACTTAATTTAGAATAAGAGTTGTCCTTCTCCAAGACTGTTTGCTCAGTCTACCCTATTTTCCTGTAGCTGGGTGGATCCATGCCTTTCCCAAGGGCATTAATACAAAGGTGAATACCATCTCAGCCAGAATCTGAACTCGGTTTGCCAATTTCATCTTTCCATACTGTTAACTGGTAGGCTATCCACACCTCCATAAGAGGTGCTGCTCACCAAAGGTAGCTACAAAACTCTGTACTACATTTGGTTCCCTTAAACTATTTGAATTCCCCAACCTTTTAGGAAGCACCTTGTATATGTCTAGAGGAAAACGGAAAAAAATCCAGCCCACTTAATAAGCAGAAGAAAAGTGTAGGTGTGAAGAGATTTTAAAATATCTAGTAATTTTTTTTTTTTTCAAATCAAAATTAACTTCGGTGAAGTATTTTAAAATCCCCATAACTAGCAGATACATATTAAACATAATATCTCGAACTGTTTCTGAAAAGCTTTTTTTGTCTGGCACTACTCTCGACAGGATCAAAAGGTCTGAAAGTTATCACAAATAGTATGCTGTAAGAATCCGGAAAGTATATCGTTTAGAAATTGTTGGAATGTGCCAGGTTCAGAACAAATGAAAATGTCCGACCGAAGTGTGCTCAAGAGTCAGTTGAATTAGTTCAAGAGTTTTAGTGAAGAAGGAGAAGAATTAAAAAAATTTAAAAAATAAAAAACTGATAAAAATTAAGGGGGGGGGGTAGCCTATGGAACCCTGAAAACGAATGATCATCATATAAAAGTCTTCGGTTAAAAGAGTCATAAAGTCTCGCTAATTCCTCCACCGATTAAGCGTTGACCACATCATGGGGGGAAAGGCTTTTCCAACAATCCATAATTTGTTGTGTGGAAAATTCTCTCATTTTGCAATGACTTTTGTCACTCTTGAAGCTATGACCACGAGTATCAATTAATTATTTAATCAATCAATTAATTAATTAATTAACTAGAAAAATGTTCTCGGATCCATATCACTTTAATTGTGGAAACAAAATCTTTCTGCCGGCACAATACCGTTCTTTCGGTTTTCAATGTAGATTGATTCCCAAACTACCAGAAGCAAAAATAATCTTGCATTATTAATAATCTCAAATCAATCTTTTTAAAAGCTTTTGCACATTTAAGGTTGTATCTAAAGTATTGGCCTACAGCAGGGTCAGGCTCTGTATCTGTTTTAGGTTTATACGTGTGAGGCAGTTGCTTGAATCTGGATTCTTACAGTATACGAATTTCTATCATTTTCAGACGTTTCATCATGCAGAGAGTGTCAGACGGAATGAAAGCTTTGAAGGGACTATTTCAAAAATTGTGTTTGACAATTATATCTGCTAATTACTCAGCAGCTAATTGAGTACACTCTAAGCTGTGTGATTGAGGTTGGAGGTATCCCTTTGGTGGACTTGCATCCTACCAAGGGGGTGGTCACAAGAACTTGTAGGCATTAAGTCCTAGTCTTGACCAGACTTGAAACTTGCAAGTATCACTAAGCTGACACATGCGACAGAAACTGGGACTTTGTCACCAGCCTTTGGGAGTTATCTCGTAAGAGACAGGATGTTTCACTTTTCTTTACGAGTCCAAGTCTGGAGTTCAAAAAATAAAAAAATCCCATAGCGTTAAACCAAACCGATATGTAAAATCAACATTCCCCCACCGTGATTTGAAATCACAACCAACTGATTAGTAGGCAGCTCTCTTACCAACTGAGCCAAATTGACAAGTTTAAAGACTTACAAACGATATTACACTACCTTGCATTAATATATACAAGGACTTCCATGAAATGTTAACTTAAACCCTAACTCATTTCAAACTTTTGGGGAAAAAATTGTCGGGGGAGGGAGGCATATATGTCCGCAGAGGGAAATTGTCCTTTTGGGGAATTGTCCTTTTGGGGAATTGTCCTGACAACACATAGCACCAGATAGAAGAATCCCAAATGTTTTTGAAAATACAGTAGGTAGGTGACGAATTCCCAAGTTTTTGTTTTTGATTGATGTCATGCATCCCATGAGCCAGAGCTTCTGAAATGAGAGCATAGTTAGTATATATGATAGTATTAGATTTATTTGCTCCCGCCATCCTATGGGGGGCAAATCTGGATCAACAGGTGGACCCACACATATACGTGTGTGCAGACAAAAATTGCTCAACCCCTGCAGCTAGTGTCACAAAGACATCAGGGCAAGCCTGACCCTCATCTTTTAGTGCAATGGCACCGCCTCTGGTCAACTGATCCACCAATACTGAGCATACTCTTGAGGCCACAGGATAAATCCTGGATCAGGTAAGTACCGATTCACATGATGGTACGGAAATAAGTGTTTTATGAATCACTAGATGTAGGCACGGCAGTCGATAAATATGTTCTTAGCCTAGATTAGTAAAAGATTGAATGGATAGTGGGGGGTGACAGTGTGAAGATTGTATTGCACCGATCAAAGTGGATATGGGCCGCCTGACTACCTTCCAAATTAGCAAGTGAAATAATTACTTTTAATAGGTTGATGCAAAAGTTTCCAGCATGTTCTTGAGAAGAATCTTATTCTCATACAAATCCATAGCATCATTATTCAGTTGTCAAAGTATTTTCCGGGCTTTCTGTGAACTCATACCTATTCTCAGCTAAATTGTGTATGAGAGAAGATAAGGCGTCAGATGGAACGATAATACTGGAGTCTGTCGTGGCCTTTGATCAGTAAGAGAAAAAAATTTTTTCAAGACAGTCTTTTCATCTGGTCCCCTGAAAAACGCTAAGACTAAATCAAGACTGACAGGATAAAGAAAAGGGAATGCTATTTATTTGCTCAAAGTTAGTTATTCCTAGCACTTTATAGTACAACCCAATATCATTTCTGACTCTCTCTTGGTCAACACAAAGAGAAAATGAGAATTAGTAATTCAGGTATAAGACAAGTTAAGTCTACACATATTTTTTGGCTACAGTTTTTCTTCTCAGCTGTACTTTATCCCTAGAAGATGCCTTCTCAATACTGTTTGATCCGGCTAATGGAATGACATGGTAATGCAACATATATTTCATAAGACAATGATTCCTGTTTTGATTCAACGAATCCTTCAATATCTTGAACTTGCTGGAATAAATTTTTGCCCCCCCCCTCCAGTAATGCTGCATGGGGGAAAAATAAGTGATAGTCGGGAGATGAGTCTCAAAAATACGTTACACATGAGAGAACTTCTATCCTAAGTCTATGATTATTTGCTGTGTAATGCCAACCTTCTTAGCAATAAAAAAAATTACACATACATGGAGTTATCTGCCATTGGCAGGGATCTACCTGCAATTCCTAATACAGTTGGAAATCTCTTTAGAAATGGTAAATTCTTTGTGGCTTCTTTTTTGACGTCACAAAGAATTACCAATAAGATAACCAATTGTTATCTTTACGGTATTCAAGCTTTAGCAATAAAACTTTCTACCTCTCTCTCTTTTCTGACGGCTTTGAGGTAAGCTCATTTTTTTTGCTCCCTCTTTAGTTAGGATAGTGCTCAGAGTTTTTACACACACGCCAGTAATCCATTCTTCATCTCACAAAGCACATCCTAACTAAGTTAAGCACTCTTGAAGTAGTTAGGCCAGACTTCCAAAAATAACATTATAGTGGCAATAATTTAGATGACCAAAACAGACAGACATTCTAAAACTCTATCACGCATTTAATGTGGTATTCCTTTCCCTTCATTCTTCCTTTCTCCTTGCCCTTATCGCGGTAGATCTCTCCAAACATACTTTGTGTCGGCAGAAACTCCAGTTTTTCCTTCTTTTAATTCATATAAGAATTAAAACTTATTATTGTTAACCTATTCGTTTGTCTTTTTTTGCATTAGTTAACAATCAAATTATGGACTAATTTTATTTTTTGCGTTTGAGCAGTCAACACTCTATTTACCAGAATTTATCTTCTTAGATCAATTCTGATAATCTATTTTGGCAGCTAATATAATTAGCAATCCAAAATCTGCATTGCATCTGCAAAATAAGGACAGGCATTGTTATGAGGCAAAATCATCTATTGAATTCTCTATCTATTCCCAAGCGTCATTCAAATGAGTCAATTGCTCACTGTAGCACTATGCAGTAACAGTTTCAAATTTCTAAGGTTTCCCAAACATTGACCTAAAGACGAGGAACTTCTGCATCAACCTGATACCTTGACGACTGCATTTGTGCTAGCCTTTGCCATATCTAACTGGCAAATCTATGGGCACCAATCATGCTTTTGCTCCATAAGTAGAGCGAGAAATTTAGCTTAGTCTAACATGAAGCTAAATGAAAGATGAATAGAGGATAGAAAGGAAGTATAGCACCAATCATCTCAGTAGAGAGAGTCTGCCAGCTTTTTGCCTTGAAAATCAGCATACACTTCTACCTGGGCAATCTGCAACTACCTCAGCCACCACATTAGGCCATTTATATATATATATATATATATATGAGCTGAAATCCCTATACATGTCAGGTTAAAAAAACAACTGACAAGCAACTTGTAGTTAATTTTTAACTAGATTTTTCTCATTTCCACTCAAGAGAATGCACGTTTGAACAACTATTACACCATGAATCCAAACATACGTTCTCTTGGGTGAGAATAATTAAATTTAATAACAAAATATCCTCTGTCCATCACATTTAACCAGACAAGTATATATATATATATATATATATATATATGAGTGAATGGAAAATTTGGAAAGCCATAATTTAATGTTTCGTTAATTCACAACTAACATCATCAGTTGTGAAGTGAGAAAATGTCAAATTAGACTAAAAAAATCTCATTCGTATTACATATAGCCTTCTGAATTGTCTCTTCACTTTAATACTGTCAGGTCAGATCAATATTAAACTGTATATCAATACACTGGTTATATATATATATATATACATATATATATAATTAAGTACTTCGTTATTTTCTTTCATCTAACAGGTATTTTCCTGAAGGAATAAGGTTGTTTTTCTTCTAATGGATTGCACACCTGATGAAGGCGGAAGAATGGATCCGCTGAAACATTATGGTAACAACATTGAGAACATGAAGAAGGGATTCAACTTTCCGAACAAAATTTGGAATGTTAATGACTCTTTTTCAAAGTTATATTCTGCTTAGTTACGGTGGCGTGTGATTTTGTCAAATTTTGTCACGTGATTTTGCAATTGCAATTATATCAATGCTCAGAATATAAAGAGAAGGTGTGAAGCTAATTTAATTGAAAAATTTTCACAGAATTCAAACATTATTGTGTACAATCATCTTTCTCTTACAAATAATGAATAATGGGATAGTCATCTAAGGGAAATAACTCTTGCACAAAATATAAAAGTTATGTCCCTTGGGGTGTTACTGACAAAAAAAATAGATACACCCATATACTTGACATATTATATAGATAGATGGTATCTTTTTTCCACAATGACCAAAACTTATTAGGTATTGAAAAATAAATTCTTGGAGTGGATGATGCTGTAAAACAGAGGAGGGCAACCTATGGCCAGCAGGCCAGATCCATCCTACAAAGAGATTATGACCGGCCCAGGAGAAAATATTGGGATACTATGTCTACTTTTTATATTCCAAAGACTCTTTATGTCTTTTCAATGGATTTAAAAGATACGTTGATTCATGTGAATTGTGAGTAATAACTGAATCAATTTAAATGGATAATTCTGATATTTCAAACTTTTCATGATATTTATCTAGCACACTATCTGCTTATTAATACGCAATCTGGCCCGCAGGGGCAAAAAGGTTGCCGATCCTTGCTGTAAGGAAACTCCAATAGAAAAAGAAAGAGAAATAAACTTTCTTAATAAATAGTAAGTAATGAGAGGATTTGTTTCCAATGTTGGGTTACCCTAACAAAAAGGTTTTCCTTTTTTTTCCATTTTTTAGCGTTTTGGGAACATGACTGGTTCACTGATATTTCAGAACCGTGGCTTGGAGAAAATACTGTTAAAGGTTGGCATTTTCAGGCACATATCTGAAAAACAAGAAAAAAATGATATTAATCAAAAAAATAATATTCTACAGTAATTCCATGGATATCATTACATCTCAGTCCTTTCATATCTATCACTCTCCATATCTATATATCTGTCACGTCATATCTATCTCTGTCTTTTTATATGCCTTTTCATATCTATATACATCTATCTCTTCATATCTCTCTATATATCTGTCTCTTTTTAATCTCAGTCTCATCATGTCTATCTCAATCTCTCCATATCTATCAGTCCTTTCATATTTATTTATCTATCAATCAGTCCATTCATATTTATTTATCTATCAATCAGTCCATTCATATTTATTTATCTATCAATCAGTCCTTTCATATTTATCTATCAATCAGTCCTTTCATATTTATCATATTTGTATATCTATCAGTCTCTTCATATTCATCTATCTATCAGTCTCTTCATATTCATCTATCAGTCTCTCCACATTTATCTATCAATCTATCAGTCTCTTCATATTTATCTATCTATCAGTCTCTTCATATTTATCTATCAGTCTCTCCATATTTATCTATCAGTCTCTCCACATTTATCTATCTATCAGTCTCTCCATATTTATCCATCTATCTATCAGTCTCTCCATATTTATCTATCAGTCTCTTCATATTTATCTATCTATCAGTCTCTCCATATTTATCTATCAGTCTCTCCATATTTATCCATCTATCTATCAGTCTCTCCATATAGGCCAGACAACCTGGGGATTTTTTCATGCAAAGAAATATTAACTCAAAGGTTTTGAATTACCTCCCTTGTATAAGTTAGAAAATCTAACAATCAGTTTTACTCACCAAGAATTCATTGCTCATCCCCAGCAAAGTATTCTTATAAGAACTGATGTAGAGCAACACGTGCTTCCGTTCGATGCTGGATTTGTGATCGTCCAAGTTGCTAAATCGCACCTGAGCGGGTTTTTTCAGTTTTTGAGCATCAGGTACTGCATATACCCAACTCACAAAATCGTTGATATCTGTGAAGTTACTCTGAAAATATAAACAAAAAAGTCTGGATAATCCCTTCATAGAAACCGTCACATGACCAACATCTTTCGGCAGCATGTCTTGTTGGTGGCAATCAATCAGAAAATTGGGAAACAGGTGAACACTGAATAAGTTACTTCTCTCGACTTTTGTTGTACAATGATAACTTGAAAAGCCTGATTCGAAAAAAAAAAATCAATGCTGTCGGACACAAACTAAGTGATGAATTTAGCATAAACTTACATTGTAAACTGAACCTATCCCCCTCTTCCTAAAAACCTATTTTGGGAGGAAATCTTGGAAAAACAAAATAATTGGGTTTTTTACAAGACATCATCATCATTATTATCATTCCGTTAGTGTCAGTCGTTGGACATAGACCTTCCCCAAGATTCACCGGACCTCTCTATAACGGGCATCACGGAGCCAGTGCTTCCTAAATTCATCTAGCACATCACGCCATCTTACTTCCTGTGGTCCAGTGCCCCACCCCTGATCTCTTGGGATCCACAAGGAGTAAATTAAATTTTCTGTTCTCTAGCACCATTTGTGACACCTGTATGCACGATACATACATAACCAGTCAGTTAGACCTACTTAAAAACTAAAGAAACCTATGTTCCCAGCTGTGGTTGATGGTTTTTCAACAAATCGCTTCATCATACTACAAAAGTTCTCTAAATTTCTGTCTGTCTTGTTCGTCATCACATAACCCAAATACGGCCAGAGTAATGACTACCTAAGATAAAATAATAAAAATAAATTAAAAATTACGGATTATAGATCTCCTATCAAGAATTATATGATTTGAATTTAAATTTGAAATATCTCGATTGGCAATCCACGGCTCCACAAAGAGAAGTCACTGAACTTTGATGGACAGAAAATTATTTTACTCGACTAACATGGAAGACTAGTCAACACACCAAGAAGTTCGAAACCTTCCAAACAGGCATCTTCAGAACGGACACTGCCGTAGTGTTGGTAAAGTCAAGAAATAAGCACCATTTACTCCCATCCGGTGAACTAGAACTGATATTAGATCAGCACTAATAAAAATTGGGGCTCTAGAATGACCAATGTGGAAAATCTGAAATTATTAATTAAGACAAATCTTTTGAAAATACAGACCATATTTTGAAGCTCATTAGATTTCTTTTTATTATAAAATATTACCAAACATCACCCTGTGTCCAATAAAACAAAGGTCAGTGTTCAGGAGGTAAGCACTATTATATATTTCAACTTACCTATAAATTGAACCAAACTTTATTTGATTATCCAAAATTACATATATTTTATTTAAATTTAGTACTCCATCTTGGTTTGTTATGAATTTAGTGAGGATTTCAAGCTGAAATCGGGTTTTGTTTCACTGGAGTAAATATTTCTTGGCATTAGGCACAATAACATTTTTTTTGTGATTATTTCCTTCTAAATTGAGATGCAGCCAATGCATCAGTGCTTTTTATAAGCAGCAAAATATGGAAATAGCGCCCATGGGTATCCCTAAGAGGGTCTAAGGGGCACATTTGTACCCCCCCTTGAAAAATTACTACAACTTGTAAACTCAACTTATTTATGATAATAAAGTAATATAAATAATCAATTTGAAAAAAAGTTTCCGAAAAATAAAAATTCCAGAATTTGTAAATTATTTTTATTACCCTAAGCAAACCTGGGAACCTGCTGGGTATGCAGACTAGGCGTTTCCTCACTCTGGGTCACACCTTATCACATAGTTTGATACAATAAGAAATTTGAAACCTTATAGTCGATGAAGGATAACGTTGCTGTAAAACTGTTTCATGTAACCCCAACTTGAAATATCCATATGAGTAAATGGTATTATTCTTGATTCATAAAAGGTTTGCCACTAAAATGAATTACGAATATATTCTTCCCCCCCTCCAAGAAATATATCCTTCTGCACTATACAGGAAAACTGGCGCTGGATGCCCATAATAACACACTCGGATTTTTTTAATTTATTGAAATAAAAATAAAAAAGATTACAGGGATTTTGCTTTTTTTCGTGAAAAGGAAAAGTCTTTATTCAACAAGTGTAAAATAAAGAAACAGTTATCCACCATGGTAATATCAAGAGTTATCTGCTCTTCTCAACTAGCTATGGCTTTCATTCAGTGAAATTCAAATGATCTAAACCACGTTTCTGGGGGAAACTCTGCCAATTTTGGTGTAAATCAGACGTAAAAAATGACTAATAATTCCAGAATTTCAAAATGGTTTATTCAAACTTTCATTTTTCGTTTTATTTTTCTTTCTTCTTTTTTTTTTTAAATCTAGAAAAAGTTTGGGGCACCAGCCTCCCCCCCTGCTTGTTACAACCCTATATTAAAATCACAAGGGAAGGAGGGAGGAAGAAAGGAGAGGAAAATGTTATCCCTTCATGTATCAGAGCCCCCCCCCCACCAAAATGTAAATTATATATTCATAATTATTGGATTGAGGAGCTGAAGCAACGAGATGGATCCGTTTTCTGGATTGCCCCCAAACTTCCGCAATTTGTGTGATAAGTCATCTGTGATGCTTAACTCAATTTCGTTTCTAAAGATATTTTCCCCGCGAATTTGACGAAACCTTTATATTTGAATAAACTTCTCTTCAGAAAAATGAGTGTATGACATTAAGAGTTAAGAACTGACTTCAAAATCCGCACAAAAAAAAAAAAAAAAAAAAAAAAACGCGGTAAGAATGTCCTCACCTTATACAAACCGATCCAGTCCCAGGAAGAAGTCTCATACACTGCAACACTGTATTTAACAAGCGCGTCTCTCCGAATTGACCACTGGCCTTGGTTGTGAAATGTGACGGGGAGTGGATTGGGCGGTACTGACAGCATCTGGACACACAATGGGGGGGAAAAGTGAGACACCTGGATACTTAATGAGGTAAAGTGGGACGTTTTCCAAATTCAGGTAAAAAGGTTTTTAAAAATAACCATTTGTATAACAACAGAGGGATTAAATTTTGTCCAAGAAGACAAGGGAGGTAACTTTTGGATATCAAATGATGCTTTTCTATACAGGATCTTCAGCTAAAGATGGTTCATGCCTGACGGCTTTCTTTGTAGATGTATGCCAAATGGAGAAACGCGGATTAGAATTAAAAATTCAATTTAGTAAACCGGAGCCAATTTTTCATGAGAATGTATTTCTTCCGAAGTAATTTGATTTGCTTTGAAGGAATCTAACCCTCAGTTCCCAAAGTAATTTTTCATTTTTGAGAACTTCCAAATCACAAGTGAGTAAATTGGCTCTAAAGCAGTTTATCAGTTTACAATGTACGTATAATGCTAAACTGAACCCTCATTTGTTGTCCATTCCAACACAAGTATGGTTGTGAATCATTCATTTAGTTCCTTTCTTGACATCATCGATTAGCATTATACTTACATTGTAGACACAAGATGAAGAAATTCCGAAAGACATTAAAGTCATATTCATTCTCAGTACATCAAATTATGCGAGAAAAATTCATTTTTCAGTAAAAATACACTGATTTGCTAAACCAAATCTTTACCAAATTCTCGATAACTCAAAACAGTAAAATCTGATTTCAAAAAAATACACGCAAAAGACTCACTTATGAAATTTCGAAACCTTTAAGAAACAACAAGACAGGAGCCCCCCCCCTTTTATACTGTTTTTATCAATGTGAATTTTGTTACGATATTCCTTACAAAGATCTATATGTTGTCTCTAGTGTCAGGACAAAAGTGATAATCTTTCAATTACCTTCACCTGACATCATTAACAATGGATATAGTAAAAAAGTTCCACAGCCAAAGGCTAGGCTGGTAAAGTATCAGGTTAGATTTTTATATATGATAGAGAATACTGCAATAAGTGGAAGATTTACTGATATAATCGTATTTTTCTTTTTTTTTCAAACTAAATATAAAGATAGATATAATCGTTATCATTGGAGGTTTTTGAAACCTTAATATCAATGGTGTCTATGTAGAAGTTAAAAGTTAGTCTAACTTCATACTTGAAAATTAGTCTAATTTTTAAGTATATAGTTCAACTAATTTCCAAGTATGATTTCAACTTGAGACATAATGTTGCTCAAGCTGCTGATAGTGTCAACAAAACATTTGGGGTGAACACTATTACAGTGCAAACTGTTCAGCATTGGTTCAATAGGTTTTAGCTTGGAAATACGAATATCAATAATTAATCCTGAAAGGAGGCCAAAGCCCATTCTTAATGATAAAGAATTATTGGCAGCAGTGGCCAACTTTTAGGAGACTTTAAGATTTCAATAGCGACCATGCCACAGCATCTCTAGGCAATAGAAAATGTTGAAAAGTTGAAAAAATGGGTGCTACGTGAAGTGAATGAAATGCTCCATGGCAGTGCCAGACCTTACATCTCTTGGCTGACTATGCCTCAGCTTACGGAATTAAGATATGAAGACTTGCAGCATCCTGACATTTCTCCAATAGATTATCAACCCTTGAAAAGTTTTTGAACTTTGTGCTTATACTGAATTGGTCACCCCTAAACCAAAACAATTTTATAGAGATGGCTTATTTTACATAATAATAATATATATATATATAAGCTTTTGTTTCAAAATTTTGATTAAATATTTATTTGGATTAAATATTTACAGTTTCTTTTTATATATTATCCTTTGTCTTACTAATCCAAGCAACATTTCATACACAGCTTCTTACTAATTATTGGTGAGTGGACTGCGTATCTCTATTGTGGTATGCCAGTGACAAGAACTTTTGTCAAAATCTCTGGTAAAGAGAGACAAAGTACAGGGGAAAATAAGATTAATGCCTTCTGAAATTTGAATTCTGTTCACCTATTTCTTTTCCAAGATTGATGAAGTTACATAATCCCTCATCTCCCCATATCTCATCTGCATTTCCAGATATTAAACAAAACTACTTTTGGTAAAGCACAGCATCCCCTGACTCTGGTTTCTTATTCGAACTTGGCAAATTGTTTTTGATTGTAAAATCAGTAAAATCCGCAATCCATACAACGTTTTTAAAAACTAGTATTTTCCCTCCTTTATATATGGTAACTCTCCTATTTCATGTTGTTTATTCAAATCCAGAAGTTCAACTCCATGATTCTTACATAATAAAAGAGAAATTGTGAAGCATGAGATACAAAATGCACAAAAAGCATCCAATAAATCTCAAAATTCTCAATTCCTTATTTGGCTTCAAAATTGACCAAATTTGGATAAAAGATCTCTGAATTTTGTAGATAACTCTTCAATGTTTAATCTTGTTCCAATATTTTTTTGCTCTGTCCCAATTCCATTGAGTTTGGAGCCTTATAAGGACGTTGAAATGATTTTTTCAAAATGTCTTGGATGCTTTTTGCACTTGCTGTATATAGGGTGGTCCAACTTGAAATCGCTAATTTGGAAAACAAAATGAATTGAGGAAAAAAACAAAATTTATCTTATCAAAATATTTTCTATTTTGGTAGCTTTCTTTTTCAGTTATTCAATCTTAGCAGAAACTTATCGATTCCCTTTCAAGTAAAAAAAACAAAAAAACAATCGCATAAAGTTGAATGTTTACGGAACAAGCAAAAAAGAGTACAGGTCTGGTTGGTCACTCAGTAGAAACCATCTCATCATTTTGCAGTATGTTAGGGACGATCAATTAAAAAATTGGAAAAAGGAGTGATCAATGAATAAGTTTACTCCTCACGCCTTTTGTTGGGTCACTAAAAAATGTAGTGGGCACAAACTAAGGACAAATTTAGAATAAATGTACATTGCAGATTGAGCCCTACACTAAAAACTAGGTGGGATTTTCAGAAAAAAACAAAAATATATCTTTTTCTAGAAATAAGGATTAAATGTTGGAATTTTCAGCCCTTTGGCTCTGTTTGAGAGGCCTGAATGTGTAATACATACATACACAGCAAGACCTACTTAAAAACTGAGGAAACCTAATATCATGGTGTGTATGTATTATCATCCTCCACCAGTTTTTTCAAAGATATCATGGGACAATTGTTAGTAAGACCCACTTCCAGCTTGCCAGGCCTGTCAAAGCTTTGTTCTGCTCATGTCGCCTAGTATTCCCAATAATCACCCATCAAGGCACTGACCAGGCTCAACATAGCTCAACTTCAGTGATCTCAAGAGAACTGGTGTATCTAATGTGATTACGCTATAAGCCTTAATCTTGGGGATAGGATCCTCAGTCTCAGTCCTTATGCTGAGTGCTTAGCAGAGAGGCATTCAGTACCATTTTTAAAGTCTTGGCAATGGATTGAACCGCTGTCTGCTGAACCTGAGATGAGCACTCTACCATTGGGCCAAGGTGATGACATTATAAATAAAACAGATCTGGTTAGTCATTCAATAGAAACCATCATGCCATGTTGGGGTTGATCAAATAAAAAAAGTGGCAAAAGGAAGAATGCTGTCAAACACAAACCAAGGAATCAATCTAGCATAAATTTAATCGGCAAGTTGAACCCCAACTAAATACCTACTTAGGACAGGGAATTAAAAAAAAATGTTTTTTTTCTAAACATAATAAGGAGTAAACGTTTGAATTTTCAGTCCTCTAGCACCCTTGGTATAACCTGTATGCATGATTCATACATAACCAGTCAGACAGGAAAATCAAAATGAAAACTGGAGAAGTGTTTTGAGACAGTTTTGGTTGACGATTTTTGATAAATCAAAATAAATCATTTTTCCCAAAACAGTAAAAACATTAAGCCTAGAACGAAAAAGGCAATTTCAAATTGAACTCGATAAAAGATTTGACTATAAAAATAAAAGAGAAATTAATTTTTTCCGCAAAAAAAAGATCCAATAAAAATGATTTAAGAAACAGAAAACCAGCACAAAACATAAAGCAATGAAACAAAAATTGTGGAGCATAAAACA
This sequence comes from Thysanoteuthis rhombus, assembly GCA_963457665.1. Taxonomy (NCBI): domain Eukaryota; kingdom Metazoa; phylum Mollusca; class Cephalopoda; order Oegopsida; family Thysanoteuthidae; genus Thysanoteuthis; species Thysanoteuthis major. Next base: position 34,718,455 of record OY735242.1, on the reverse strand, counting down.
CTAAAGCATCAAAATCATGAAACATGAATGAATGATTCATAATAGAGTGAAACATAAAGCATAAAAACAATGAATATTCAAAAGTGAAATGGTGGCTAATGATGCATAAAACAAAACATTAAAGCATAAAACATGAATATCAGTGAGCCATAAAACATGATTTATGAATCAATGATGCTTAAAATACAATGAAGCATAAAACATGAAAACAATGTGTCGTAAAACATAAAATAGAGAAATGCATAAAACATAAAACAATGAAGCATAAAACATGATATATCATGAAACTAGAACTAATGCATAAAACAAAATACAGAAGCTTTGACATTAAGTATGAAACTAAGAATCTTAAAACAAAATAAAGAAGTGATTAAGCATAAAAAACAAAGCAGAAAACATTAAAAATATAAAACATGGAGTATTGAAACAAGAAGCATGAAAAATAAACCATAAGGTATGAAGTATAAAACATGAAACTAAAAGCACAAGATTCAAAGCAAAGCATAAAACAAAATCATGATATCCACCCCCAAAAAAGACTGTTTGATAGAAGGAAGAAATTAACACAAAAAGGATTTTTTTTCTTTGATACTTTATTTTCAAGTAAGAAATAGATTTTGTGATTTGTTTCCAAGTTGCTTCACTTGAACGTTTCTTGATATATAGTGTTTCCCCACACCCAGAAGACGTGTGCATAGCATGTTCACGCCACTGACATATGGTGCTTTTTATCTTGGGTAAAAAGCAACGAACTGTGAAAACTCTGGTACAATGTAGGGAAGGTGGTCCTGATTGTAAAATGTTAAGTTTCACACCCTCATTCATTTGATGTTACAAACAGCAAACAAATAAAAAGAAATAAGGGAATTAATGAAAGAAAAACAAAACTTTGATTAAAATCTATTATGTGCTGATAATAGTGTCTAATCCAAATTCTGTTTTTCCATTAATTCTCTAATCTCTACAATCGGGACCAGTTTCTCTACATCGTGTCAAGAAGGCTTTAACTATTCATTGCTTCTTACAGACGCTAAAACATTCTTACTTCTTGTGCATCCATAGCACACAGCACACTCAAGATATAAAGCATGATACATCAGTAGAGCAAGAACACTTTGCAAAAAGCACACAAAAGAAACCAAACTGCGCACAAAAAATTCCGAATTCCGTTGACAGTTCAGTGAGTTTTTATTGGGAAAAAATATTGATTCCATTTATCGAATTTAAAAGCGCACACATACATTTATCACAGGGAAAAAAATTGCACTTGCACAACGTAAGATTTTTGCACCAACAGACGACTAAAATTTAGAGGGGACCTTGCTCCTCTTCCACAAAATGTTGACAAACCTTGTTTATTAATAGCAGCCATGGTTATTTATTATCTGTAAGTTAATTAAACACCTAAATAATGAATAAATAATATTAACCACATAAAATGCAACGAGCATTCATATACATTCATATCTACTCACATTGACACATCATTTTCTCCTACGGTTTCTTTTCCGAAGTTTTGAATTTTGAAGATAGCATTTTCGTTGACGGCTTTTCAGTCGCTGTAATTCTAGTTTTCATTTCAGGTTTTTTAAATGAAAATTTGTTTTGGGGTCAACATCTTAATATCAGATCTGTTTTTTGTTTCAAAGTTTATAAATTTCCAGGAAAATTATTTGGGGCTTTTCCTCACGGCAAATAATGCATTTTGTTTATGCTTTGATATAGTATTACCAATTTTATCACTTCCATGTTATTAATAGAGTTCATTTTTTCAGTTTTCAAGTGCATTTTATTGATACAGGTTATATATATATATATATATATATATATATATATATATATATATATATATATATATATATACATATATGTATTAAGAAATGGATATCTGATCCAACAGAATTATTATAAATTGCATTATATAATATTGAAACTCTTATTTGAAATGATCTCCCATCATTACACAGTTAATATATCACTTGGCCTAGACAATCTAAGATAAAATAAACAATTTAAAAAATGGGGCTGCTGCAGGAATCAAACCTGAGACATAGTGTTGCTCTTACCATTCAATTTTACATTGTCTAGGCCAAATGATACATTCACCATTTAATAATGGGAGATCATTTCAAATATGAGTTTCAATATAATATAACTCAATTCATAATTATGTATATATATATATATATATATATTTGTGGGGGAGGGGTTTCCACATCGTCTTTTCTCCATTATCATATAAAGTATTACCCAGCCATCTGAAGCTGAAATGGCCATAAAGAAGTAATTACCATTAATTTACATGGGGAAATCTTTTGAGTATTCCCAGACCAAAAAATATGGTGATGATGGTAAGTTAAGCTGACTTGTCAGAGGTTTGGATGGTAGGAGGTACAGGAAACTGGCAGAGGAAAGAGAAGAAGAGGGTGCACACTGCCTCTATAAGGGCTCACTGCAAAACAAACACTGAACGCTAAATTTGCGTTTCAATTTTTTTATAAAAGCATAAAAATGGAATAAGGTAAACTCTCAAAAAGCGAGGAATACATACATACATACATATATATATATATGTATCCAGATATATACATATAGATATCAAGATCACATACAGGCAACCATGTTTAATCTGCGGCAAAATGTTTTGTAGCCCACAACCAATCTAAAAATTCATTTGAAATCTATACAGTTTTTCTCAGGAAGTTAATTCTATAATTTCTATCGTAATATTACTATGGTTTTGGCTTCACAAACCAATGATATAATAATCGTTATTCAGATGTTTGTCTGAAATAGTAATCAAGTAAGCTTTCTGTAATATAATTAGTATTTTTCAAGTAAGTGTGTGGCCCAAATAGAGAGGAAATATGACTTATATAGCCCTCTGGATTGAAGAGGTTGCCCGTACCTGGTCTGGATCGAAAGGTGTGAAGCTAAGTACAACACAGGAGAAATGGTCTATAAGAAGTTTTATTCATAAAAACTAACAATAAATTTGTCTTTTTTTTCTTTTTTATAAAGGCAATCATGGGGGAGTGGTTAAATAAAGAGTGTTCTCTACAAAGAGAGAGAGAGAGAGGATAAGAAAAGAGTAGGGAGAGGTGTTGGTGAGGCAAATAGAGAGAGAGTTAGGGAGAGAAGAAAGTGATTGACATCTATATAAAAGAGGAGAGAGTGAGAGTGGGTGAGAGAGAATGAGAGTGAGAGTGAGAGAGAGTAGGTAAGAAAGTAGGAGAGGGTGAGAGAGAGAGAGTAAAAGAGAGTGCTGGAGAATGATAGGAAGATAGTGAGAAAGAGTGAAAGAGAGAGAATGAGAGTGAGATAGTGAGAGAGTAAAGATTAAAAAGTAAGATTTTTGAAAGAGAAAATAGAGAGGTGTCGGCTGGAATTTTCAAAAACCTGGGCGGAAAAGGGTTACAGGAGGGTCCAGGTGGGTAGAAAAAACACCCAATTAACAATTCAAATCCCCAAGATACAAATGATTAAACCATTATTGACAGACCAAAAAAAAAAATTTCATTACAAAGAACAAATTCTCAAAACAAATTTACAATATCAACAGGGCCAAATGTTAACATTGATGGGGCCCAATGCATAACATTTTTGTGGGGGGGGCCCTTCTATTTTTGCGTTTAGCTATTATTTAAAAAAAATTGAAAACAAAAATGAAATATCCATAAAATTATGTTCAATTTAACAAACTCTTTTATGGATCAATGATCCATTACTATGGAACATGGTAAATCATTAAACAATTTGAAACACTCAAAAACATTAAAAATAAAAATATTTCTAAAGACATATTTTTAGGGGAGATGGGCCCTAAAATCTTAGGGCCCTCTGAAGCTGCACAGTTTGCATTGCCTTAAGTATGGCCCTAGGTATCAAAAGAAATAAAAAATAGGAAAAAAAAACAAAAACAAATGTATATCTTCGCCAAAAGAGAGACAACTATTTGTCCCTTAATTTGTTGACTATTTTAGGGGAAAATTTTGTGGAGGTTGGAAAAAAAAAAAAAGGACATAAATTACCGTATTTGATGGCCTGTAAGATTCCCCCCCCCCCGCCTTATTTCAGCAGGGAATATTTTAAACAAACTCGAAAGTCAGATCATAGATGCACTATTTAAACACGAGTTCTCTCCCTTGCACTTTTATAACGGTAATGTTTATCACACAGGAAAACATTATGTCATTGAAATCACATTTTATTTTCGTAAACATACTTATAAACTGAAATAGACCTATCAATGAAATTAGTTCTAAGCAAGTAAAATAGAAGATTAAAAAACGAAACTTAAGCGACATCAGATATGAAAATTACATTCAGAGAAAGAGCGGGAAAGAATTCTTTGTGGAGACGGTGTAAGGCGTTTCTTATGTCAATTTGTCAGACAGTCAATCAGTCAATGATAATTATCATTGCAATAGATGGGTGCATCTAAAAAAAAAAACACTGAATTCCTCTCATTTATGATACAGCTTTTTGTAATCCCACTCAGGTTATGGCCAATGTCAGGCAGGGCAACAAAAGTTACATTCACTTTTCGAGTTATTTGGGGGGGGGGAATAAGAGGGTAGGGTCTTATATGCCATCAAATACGGTACGCATCTATTGTCGAGAAGGCATCAAGCAGGCTTTGACGTCTTTATGCTTATTTGAAAACATTTTCGTATAATTTCAAAATCTTTGACCCATGACAAGTAGAGGGGAGAGAGATTATTCAACAAAAAGCATACAAAATGAATGATTTGCTTGACTGAAAAATATACATATATATATAGATATATATATAATTTTTTGTTGATATTGTTAGTCAGTAAAATAGACAATAGTTTGAAATATTAAGATAAAAGATAGGTTATATATTATCCGTGTGAACTATGAAGGTGATGTCTATTGAGATAATGCTCTTTTTAATACCATATTTTTTCAGTGTATAAAACACACCACAATAAGAAGACCTTCCATCAAAAAAAAAAATGAAAAAAAAAATGAGACTAGTTAGTCACTCAATAGAAACCATCACTTGATAAACATCTTTTGGCAGCATGCCGTGTTGGGAGTGATCAATGAAATAATCAGAAGAAGGGGTGATCAATGAATAAGTTACTTCTCTCGCCTTTTGTTGGATCACTAAAAAGTCAGGATAAGAAAAAAAATTAAAAAAAAAACAAAAAAACAAAACAAGTGTGAATGTTGCCGGACACAAACTAAGTAAAAACTTACATTGTAAATTGAATCCCCCACTTAAAACCTAATTTGGAGGAGGGGTTGGGGAAAAACTTTTTTTTTTCTAGACACGATAAGTAGTAAATATCGAAATTTTCATCCCTCCAGCTCCATTTCTGTGGCCAGTTCACGCGATACATTGCCATACCCACTTAAAAACTGAAGAAACCTTTGTTGACAGTTTTGGTTGACAATTTCCATCATAAGGATTGACAAGTGCTTTCTCTTGGATCAATGATTCTCAAGTAGGAGCCACTTGGCTCCAAGGGGAGGAATTTTCGGCCAGGAAAGAAGTCGAGGAAAAATAAATATTTTCGATAATTGCCATTGTAGAAGTATAATGGTGAAAAAATGACTAGATGACAATTCAAATGGTTATTGTTATCAAAAATCAGTTGGTCCCAAATATCTTATTTAAAGTGATCACAATAAGTGTCTTCCTCTATCTATACTCAACTTAAATGTTATCAAATGGTTATCGTTATCTAAAAAAAAAAAAACCAGCCCAAAAGTGATCATAATAACCAGCTGTGTCTCTCATACTTCAAATAGGATTTACATTTGTTTACAGCAGTAATTCTTGAACGTGAGGCAGTTGGCTCCTCAGAGAGGATATTCAAATCTATGGGGAGTAAGTGTAGCCAGGAGAGGATATACTATTTCAAAACTCACCCCTGAAAAAGTACTAGAGGACAATTCAAAATAGGGGAGGTATTGAAAAAACCTGGGATCACAAGGGAAGGAATATGATCTGGGGCTCTAAGAACCATTGCTCTAGATATTATGGTACAAGACACAAGATATGTCACACTCGAACATTTCTTTTTGTTGGGGGAGGCATTTTATACTTTGAAAAATGTGATAAATCTTTTGATTGTGATACTTGTAAAATAACTACTTCTCCCATGACAACGATATTCAAGTATATATACAATTGCAATTTGCGCAAAAGCTTAGAATACAGAGTGCAAAGCTAATCAAATTGAGAAATTGTCACAGAATTCAAATATTATTTTGTACAATCATCTTTCTCTAACAAATAACAAAACACTTGGTATACTATAAAAGTAAATATTTTCACTCACTTTGGCCCAAATTAATTACCTAAGCTCGCTCTGTGACAGGTGAGAACAGAAATGGAGATGGGTGGGGAGAGAGATAAGAGAACGTGACGAACAGAGCAAGAAAGTCAAGAAAAAGAGAGGAGAAAAGATAAATCAAAAGTGAGAGAAGGTGAAAGAAAGAAAGGAGTTTTTAATAAGAACGTCTGTGAGAAAAAGAGAGGAAGGAAGAGAGAGAGAGCGGGAGGGAAAGAGATATAGAGAGATAAAGAAAATAGGGAACCAATAATATAAAAAGGGAGAGATATAAACAGCTAGATTTAAAGTGAGAGAGAGAGAGAGAGAGACAGAAGAGTAGATATTTACTAAATATAGCATAATGAGGCCTGGGGCCAAATGAGGGGAGATGGGGGAAGGAAGATTATGTTGCATTCAGTGGAGAAGGCCTACTGGTCTTGAAAATCAGGATTTGAAATTTGGCCTTCACCACGACTTGAACACTGACCAGTGGGGAAAAAGCAGCATCTCAAGTCATAAGACATACCCAAAAAGTTAGGCTAAGTAATTATCTTCAGAAAAGTTAATTCAAGCACACCACGGATCTTCTGGCAAGGGAAGGACCCTGACCTTGATTAAAAGCAGATGATTGAATTTCTCGCGGCCCCCACACTGGTTTGTCTGCATGGATAGTGTAATGGTTTTCACGTTTGCATTTTGCTCATCGGAACTATTTGTAAACGTACAAAGTTACTAAGCAGAGGAAGTCACTTATTATGATCACTTAGAAACATTCTTTTAGATAACAATAACCAGCTGATAGCATTAAGCAAAGGATATACAAAAGATATAGAGAAGAAACTGCTTAATGTGATCACTTTATGACAGGGTCTTTTTGAAAACAATAACCGGCTGATAACATTAAGCAAAGGATATAGATTCATTGTTATAAGCACTTTTACATGATAAAAATTTGATATGAAATTAATATGAATTTTCAATTCCTTTCGAATGAAGTGTTCGGAACTGACTGATTTTGATAACAATAATCTGTAATTGTTTGGATGGGATTTGCAAAGAAAAAAGGGAGATAACTACTATAGACACCGTATATGATAAAACGTAAATTGTGCGGACAATTTGGAACAAATAGGAGACTGTTTACTTTACATGCGTTCATGCAGAGAAATACTGTTAGAAAAGTCAAAGAAAATTTACTTAATCATTTTTATAATTTCAACTGTACATTCATTTTATAGTTACAAATATGAAAAAAAAACGTCTAGTCTTTTTTATCAATTGCAACTCAAACCAAAATCATAAACACTAACCCCAATTCTAACCCTAACCCGAAACCCTAACACTGAATCATATCGTAACAGTTTTAAATGGATTTTGTTTTCATTTGTTCCGTTCGTCTGTTTCTTTGCGAATCTCTTCCAAACAATTACTCAATAATCTTTTGACAATATCATTTTTGATAAGAATTATAAGCATCTTCCTCTCTGTTGATATATTTGTAACCACTGTTTGGTTTCAATTCTTGTTCACAAGCAGCTAGCAAAGACAAGACCCTCATAAATGCAAACTTTATAAGACCAGGAGACAAAAAAGAAGGGTCATTAGAGTGTTTTCGTTAGGGGTCTCGTATTCCGCTGGGCGGGGTCAGGTGAAGAAAAAAAAACACAAGGATTTTGGAAATGCGCTCCTTCGTAAAAACACTGGGCAAAGGTACATCTTTCTTACATCTGTCGAGAATTTTATGGTATCCACAGATGGTATCACAAAATGAGTAGGAAGTACCGAAGATGAGTACAGTGATTTAATCGAATGGTATATTGTACGTTCATAAGTATATTTTCTAGACCAATTTTTTTTTTGGGGGGGGGGATTAGATAAAGGCCTATAGGCATATATGGGTAAAAATTGGTCAAAATTTTCCCTTCTTTCTATTTTTTGAATTTTGAAAACTCTATTTTAAAAATCTGGCTTTTCTTGAAGAATGGTATGATTTCGGTTTAGCTTTGAATGTTAGGAATCAGAGGTAATAGCATCAGTTAAAAGACTTTATTCGCTTTTATCCAAAAACTTTTTTTTTCCTTTTTTTTTCTTTTAATTGAATTTCATATAAATATGGGGTGTTCCTCATAAAAGATGTAACTGGTAGAATTTACACGCACATAAAATCTAAGCTTCGATATCAGTCACGTGGTAACACTGTATTCAGGGACAACAGTACATAACAGTTGAAATAATTGCATCATGCGCCAACCTTATTCGAGAATCCTTTGTGCTGTGCCAGCTATGTTGTTTGCCAATGTCATGAAACGTTCATGTTATGAAATGGTTACGAGCCCGCATCCAGGTTAAAGGAGATCACTTTCGACACATATTGTATAAGCTAAAATGTATAAGTGATCAGTATCTTTTTTTTTTTTTTCAATCAGTGTCTTTGAAAAATAGTTCTTAGATTTGAAATAGTTTAAATACAAGCCATGAAAAAAGACAATTGCATCTTTTTTTTTTTTTTTTTTTTTCAAACACCCAGCGGATGGGGGGGGGTAAAATGGGTAGGTACCTTATATTCTTGAATACAAGACGAGGTTTTTCTTTTACTAAAAAAACGGTCCCCGATGAGCAATCTGACTTATACTCTGGTCGGTCGAAAATGGCCGATACTCTTGCATTTAAGAATACATCATCGACACAATACACATTAGTGAACAATAATGTCCACGGTTTTGTATGATATGCTATGTAGGTAGTATATGATGCATATTGTGTAATATCCATCAAAAATCATTTTTGGGGTAGATTCATCATCGCAGATGAGAATTTCACTTTCATGACCTGAGACCAATGGTCTATATGTTAAAGATGAGAGAAATTCATCCTTAGTTGACTGTTAACCTAGTGCCATAAACGGTGTATTTATGAGGAGGATATCTCTCATGACAACGTTATGGCAAGATCTATCGGTTTTCTGAAATTTTACACTCATTTCTGAACTCATCTTATACTCACGGTTGACTTATATTCAAAAATATAAGGTACTGAGCTAAGCAAAAGGCTATATCTAGGGGTATATTATACCTGAGGAACCATGAAGAAGCTTTAAAAATAATCAAAAAGAAATAAAAAAACTATCTTAAAAAAATCAAACAAATAGCCTTTATAAAATTTACAGGTAGGTGGGGGGTGCAGTCGGACCTAGTTGCGCCACTGGTAATGAGATTCCATAGCCACAAAGCAAGCCACTCCTATGAACTTTTTTTTTTTTAAAAAAAGGTTTTCTTTTTTTTTGGAAATTAAGTTAAGGGATTGTCCAAATTTGATTTCAGAATTTTAAAAAAGCGTTTCCAAAGAAAATTTATTTTTCATTTCTACAGGACAAACAACGAGAGAAAATGATTTCTATATTTAAAAAGATTAAATTTCTTTCCATCAGACATTATTATAAAATTTACAGTTATGATTGCAAAAGTTACAATTTAAAACTCTTTTTCAAAGTAAAGATATTTCACTGAAGTTTAGAAAAAAAGCAAATTTTTTATGTTAACCACTTGGGACCAGGATATTCTGTTTGCCATCATATTAGCAAAATATCCCGTCAGCTGCTGCAGGACAATCATTGCTTTCAATGTCTTTATCACCATCTAAGAATTGTTTCGGATCACTTTCTGAGTAAGAAGTCCCAATTTGGGTGCCACGTTGAATACCTTCTCTTCACGACATTTCTCAGGTGCCCATCTCCTTCCCAAGTAACATGTGACCAGTTACACTAGGTTACATGATACCAGATATATCCTCAGCTGCTCCGAAGTGGTTAGAAAAATTCCTTCGGAATATTCACAAATGCCAAAAATCAAGCAATTCTCAACAGGGGCCACACGGCTCTTTTGAAAGGGGATAGAAATTTGTTTATCATTTCAGTCTATCTGTCTTGTATCCCTGTTTGGGAGGAGAGCCCTGGAACCATGCAAGAGCTCTTCAGGGAGCCGTGGCCCAAAAAGGTCGAGAATGGCAACCATAGATGATGGGAATTGCAAAATATACAAAGCCAGACTTTTCACAGATACAGCCCCAAAAATATTTTGATTCAAACACCAAATTCAAGAATTCTGGACAAAGAATGAAATAAAAGAAATCATGAATGACCTTTGACCTTTATAGTCCAAGGTCGCAAGCACTTCAGGTAGTTGAAAAATTGAACCAACTTCCATCTTTTATTCAAAATATTTTTTTTTTAAATAATTCTGCAAAATGTGTTCAAATAAGCATCATTCCATAAATCTTTTAAGTATATTTTGTAAAACTGAAAAAAAAAAAAATAGATGAGTTTTTTTGGCTTTTTTTTACCAGGTTTCATATCACAAGCAAAAATTTTACAAAAAGTTTAAGCAATGTTAAACAGGGTTATCACCCAAAATCATTTTAAACACCGAACATTTTGAAAAGTTTTTTTTTCAAATTTCTTCTTCATGATTTTTTGAAACAGCCGTTTTTGATAGTGAGCAAATTTTTTACGTTAACCACTTGGGACCAGTACATCTTGTGTGACAAAATAGCAAAATATACTGACTACTGCAGAACAATCATTGCTATCACTGCCTCGAGATGTTTCTTATGGGCCAGTTTGCTGGTCCCAAGCCCAGGCAAAGGAAGAGGTGTAAAATCTACATCTACAGCATCACCCCAAACAAGATCCTTGTCCGGAAATTAGGGACTCATGACTTATGGTGGTGAAAGCAACCTTCGAACACCCAAAGCAAAAACGAGGATAGAGAGCTGGAACATCAGCTCCTGATCTCAGCACAGAAAGTCAGCTCGAGTAGAACAGGTCTTGTGTTTGGGGTGATTAATTAAAAAATCAGAAAAACAGTTAATCATTAAAAAGTTTTTTTTTTTTTTAAAGTGTGAATGCTCCCGCACACAAACTAAAGAACTAATTTAGCATAAGTTTACACCATAAACTGATCCTCCACCAACAAAAAGCTAAACAACAAACATCTATCAATGGAACAAAAAAAGTTTTTTCTAGACATGATAAGGAGCAAAATGTTTAAAATCGAAGCCCTCTAGCTCAATTGGTGCTGCCTGTGTGCCTGATACATACACAACCAGACATTCAGCCACACCAACTTAAAAACCGAAGAAACCTATGTTGACAATTCTGATGACGAATTCGGTTCATAGTTTCTAACAACAGTTCTTGATAGATGTATAACAATACTCCAGAAAATCATGAAAAAGGTTTTATATATATATATATATATATATATATATATATATATATATATATATACTCAAGTCTAAATATACATATGCTAGTACATGATGACAGTTTTATTTCTTGTTTGTTTTAAATTCTTTCCATGCAGGCTGTTAGCAGATTTGATGTATAGTCCCCTTTCCCTGTTGTATATAATCTGACTGACACACTTGATACTTGAAATTTCAACACAGTATCATCAGTGTACCCTTGGCCTATCGGTAAATCATCAGGCTGCTAAGGACCATGTCTGAGTTCAAACTGCGACAGTCCCCCTCCATTTTATATATCGGTTTCCTTCAGCATGACAGATAACAAATAAATGAAAACATACATTGGTATTTCTTATACATTGAATTCCTATTCAAATATACATATATATATATATATATATATATATATATATATATATATATATATAAGGACATCCTGATAGACATCCAAATCAGGTTATTCCTGTTCAGATACATATATATATATATATATATATATATAAGGACATCCTGATAGACATCCAAATCAGGTTATTAGATCCCATGATCTTCATGCAATACGATACATGATATGATATTTTCGTGAAGGAATTGAATCCTATAATTATAACTCTAGTTCCAAATCAAATTGTAGCCTCATTTAAGAAGATGACAGTTGGAGAAATTCAATTCTCTAATTTAAAACAAAATTCCGAAAAATATCAAATATATGACCATTAATTTTTGGCAGCATGTTGTTTTGGGGGTGATCAATTAAAAAAATAGGAAAAAAGGGGTGATCAATGGAAAAGTAACATAACTCGTTTTTTGAGAGACAGTGATCACTAGAAAAATCTAAATAGAAAAAAACAAAATGAAATCAGCAGGAATGCTGCCAGACATGAACTAAGTAACCAACCTAGCATAAACTTACATTGCAAATTGAAACTTACTCTAAAGACCTATGTGGGGGGTGTATTTAGAAAATTAGAAAAATTTTTTCTGTAGATATGATAAGGAGTTGATATTTAAATTTTCAGCCCTCTAGCTCCATTTATACATATGATACATACATAGCCAGTCAGACTCACTTGAAAACAGAAGAAACCAACATTGTCAGTTTCTAAGAACAACTAATGCAAAACCATATTGATTATAATGTTTAACAAAACACGGAGAGTAATCGAAATACACCAAATGGCGGTGGGAGGAAGAGATGGATACATGCCTTTCCTAAGGGCAATAGTTCGAAGTGAAGGAAAACTGTCTCAGCCAGAGTTTGAATTTGGCTAACAGATCCCATTTCCCCCTCCCCACACACTGTTAACCGCTTGCCCACTTGCACTTCTACGGAGCAAACGCTTGCCGCACCCGGTATTCTCAAGCAGTCACCCATCTAAGTACTGACCAGACTCAACGTTGCTTAACTTGTATGATCAGACAAGAACCTGCATATCCAACATGATATGGCCGTGTCATGTCTAATTAAGAGCTTTGAAAAGTTTTTGCCTGTTTTCCCCTTGAAAGCCGGGACATGGTAGCTATTTTACATCAAAAGGGGGGTATTTTTCATACCTGCCACACCCTGCCATTTGTTAATGGAATATTTTGATGCAAAAATCATCCTTGTGTAATGAGAATAAGAATAATCAAATATATCCTATATTTATTCTATCCAAACTATACAACTATGTAATATTGATTCATTTTATCAACATGCGGCAGGGAGTTTATGTTAGAGAATTATTAATATTAGGAGGTGGCAGGGATAGTTTTTGCATTGAAATATTTCCTTGAAGTGTGGCAGGGATAAAAGTACTGCGTGGCCAAAGTCCAGAAGCAAATGACAAAGCAAGTAGAAATTGGTATCAACAGAAAAAAAAAAAAAAAAAATGGTGGACTGAGTGCGGCTGACTTGAACAAGACTTTCCTCAGCTCAAACTAAATATTAATAAAGTGAAAAGAAGCAAGTGTGGACGAAATTGGTGAAAAGAAGCAGATGGTAATTTTTATACCTGCCATTGCTTGACACATCCAGCCATTGCCTGACACACATCAACAAAATATTTCAATGAAAAAAAAAAAAAAAATCCAGGTATAGGAAAAAAAAAGTTAGATGCAGATTTTTATTGAAATATTTTGTAAACATGTGGCCAGAGAGTGCCAGGTACAGATATTTTTCAACAATATATCATGTTAACATGTGTCAGGCAATGACAGGTATAAAAAGCACCGTCGAAATGAAGCTGTCAATTAGAAAAGACTATGTTCAGAAATCAATAACAAGTGGAGAAAATAAGGTGTGCAAGCACAACTAGATGTATGTGTACGTGTTTCAACAGGTATTGAACACTGTGTGTACATATGCAGTCACGAGAGTATGTGTTCAGAGCCATACACCAAACCATACTAAGTTTATCAAATGTATGCACTTTATAAGCCATGATAGATAGATAGATAGATAGATATGCGTGAATGAATATGTTTTTTCAAGTGTTTAGATAAGAACACTTGAAAAACACATGTTTCACAAGATACACATGAAACATTGAGTTCAATGTTTTATATAATGCACCTCAAACAATTTCAAGTTTTACATGAAACAAATAGTTTCATGTTGTACATGATTTATGAAAAGCAATTTTATGCTCTACACAATGAAAATGAAGCAATTAGTTTCATGTTTCACACACAGATCATAAAGCAATTAGTTTCATGTTTTATATAATGCACAGAACATAACTCCAAAATGAATAAAAAGCAGAAATGCCAACAGAAAAAACAGAAAAAAACATGCAGAAAAATAAAACATTTAAATCCAAATATTTTTCAGCCATCCTGAAATTTTAAAAAGCATTTTTTGCAACTGAAAAATAATAAAAAACATTTTTTTTAAAAAAGAAGCAAAATGCCATTTCTTTTATAATGTCAAAATCCAATGAATCTGTCAGATAGAAGAAAACAAGCTTGTGAATGAAAATGAAAATTTTAATTACTGACATCAGTCTGTTCGGTTAGTGTAATAGTTAGTACGTCTGCCTCACACACACAAGATCCCAAGACGAATTCCCCTATGCCCCCAGTGGCTAATCGTGTGCGCTCTAAGCTGTGAGAATAGAGAGGAGGTATCTCTTCAATGGACTTCAAACTCTGCCAAGGGTGCGGTCATGAAAAACCTGTAAGAATGAAGTCAAGGTTCCAACCAGACTTAAGACTTGCACGGATCAATAAGATGACACAGGCAGAGGAATCCGAGACTTCATCACTGGCTGTTTATACTCCAATGAGAATTGTCTCTGAAGACACGGATGTTTTACATTATTTTTTGATTTTCTGGAATTATAGAGATACCAACTTACACAAGAGACAGAGGGAGTTAATCATGACTGGGATACAGGCTATCAGTCAACTATAAGTCTATATAAGTGACTAATACACCTAATTTCATTTCTAAAAGGGTTTATCTAATAAATTTAAAATTAAAATCCAAGGAAATTAATTTGTTTTTATCTTACAAAGGAAATAAAAGAGTAATTGCCAGATCACATACCCAGTACACCCGCTATAACGTGGAAGTCGGGGTCCATAATTTTCTACCACATATCAAGTGAGTCCAAGTTAAAAACGATTTTCCATTTTTACAAACCATGATCCGAGTCACCCCCAACCAACTAATTCAAGACTGACCCTCTTAATTCATGCAGAAATGAAGAGAAAATCAAGGGTGTGGCGGTAGAGTCAGGCTAGTCTGGCAGGAAGGAAGGAAGGAATAAATATAAAAACATTCTAAATCATAACACCTCACCATAAAATTACTTTTCAACAAAACTTAGATACATATGTAGTGAGTGCCCAGAGTATTAGTCTGACAATACGTTGGTAATCTTTTTAACGACAGATGAAAGGGAAAAGGAGGATGAGTGTTCTTTATTGACTACCGGAATGTTCTTGTCAAACTGATTTCCATTTTACAATTGGCGTAACCTGATTCAGTAGGGGACTTTTTATTTAGCTACTATTTCTCAAGCTAAACTCAACATTTTAAAAATTGGAGTCCATGCTCCCACCGTGATATAAATGATTCCACATTATATCAAGCCACGTTTTAATGGGTAAACCGTGTAGTTCTATCGTGACCTAGTAATACATGCTCTGTGGCCAGGTACCTACTCATGGCCTGGAGGTTGAGGGCCACTGGTATATATAAGAGTCCCCTTATTTCAGCTGGGATTATTAAGGAAAAAGAACACCTTTCCATGAATTCTTATTTATCATTCAGTTTTTCTTAACTCTTCTTCAAGTTCTGGACAAAGTGGGGGTGGATATCAGATGCTACATTTACCTTTCAAGTCTTATATTCCGTCAAATATACCAGATCATTTCTACTTTTATGATGAACAAAGTAAAATGCAAATTTGAAAAATGTTCACCAAGGACATCACTTTCCACAAAACTAAAGAGTTGTCTCCCTTAGACAGCTTTTGACATGTGTATGTAAGCTTGAAAATGCCTCGTTATATCATGACGATCGGCAAAATTTCACTGTTGAACGATTGCAATAAAATATCTAGCAAAAAAGAATGTCTTAGAAGCATCTAGAAGCATCAAGAATTAAAAAAAATTAACAAAAGAAAGCTAAATAAAACGTGGGAGAAAAAAATTAGGCGATTTATTTCAAGGAAAATCAGGGCTTTTGGGGTTTTTTTTAAAATGCTCTTTTAAAATAGAAAGTTCTCAGATTATATCATAAATAAATCTCAAAATGTACTAACTGAAGATACATCTAACAGATGTAATACAGGTTGGCATTTAAGGTGGGAGTATTTTAGAAATTCTTACACCTATCTAGTAAGCTAGTTTCTTATGTTTTTAAACATCTTAATAGAAATAGTATTCATTGTTTTATCTGAAAGGGAGTTCCATAATGAAAAAAGATCTGGGATATTATAAATATGTCTCTAATACCAGGGTGGTGTTGTATTTTGCATTTGTGACTGTGACCTCTGTTTGTTGTACTTGGTATTTTTCTCTGTAGCGTGAGTTTACTCTGTATATGTTAAAGAGAGTAACTGTGTTCACACATTTGCAGAAGAAAAAATTAAGATGTCAGTCATTTTTTTTGCTTAAAGCTGTTTCTTTAGTTTTCTTTTCCAAACTAAAAATAAACATTTTTTAATCATTGTTTGTTTTCTTGTTTATAAGGCCTTTTTTTTTTTCTTTCAAATAAGTCGATACTCAGATTCATAAACCTAAGAATTCATAATTTTGGAAAAAGCATAATGCCAATTCACCGGTCATTAGTAAATTTCAAATAAAAATGGATGTTATATTTTTTTTTTATCAACAACAGATTGTGCTGTACCAACCTTCCAAATAGGAAATACCTAAAAAATCAGCATTCAAAACCTAGGCCTTTATCCAGGCTTGAACACCAACCAAGAGAACTTTCAGCTACAAAACAGGCCATATCACATACATATACAGAATGTAAAAACAGGAGTTAATAAAATATGGATGTACATCAATGACAGAATAATTCTGTTTCCAGAGCTTTTAAACAGGGATTCTCAAACTTTTTTTTCAACGCGACCTTTTTTGATGAGACAAAATTTTTCTAACACTTCTCTCATTGTTATAAAAACAATAAGTACTAAGACTGAATATTGATTATTAGTCATTGTTAGATTACAACTAAACATAGAAATGAGTAATGACCAAAAACCTGTCAAAAATTGCAATCAGTGTCAGACTGAGATTAGGTTGACCTTAACTGTTCCACAGAAACTGCAAGACCCCCAGTAATATTTTTCAAAAGGAGAAAAAAAGTTGAAGAAAAATTGAATTCATTTTCTCAAGGTTAACGGGAATCAAACTTCAAACATTTTGCTTACGTTTATATTTTGGGAACAAATTCCTCCAAAATATCAGTAAATAAGTATTTTTTTCTAATTACGATATCTAGTTGATCCCTGTACATTCTTTAGATGTTTAATTTTAGAGGCTCTCGTCTCCAGTCTCATCAATATCATTAAACACAAGTAAAGCTGTTATGCTATTTTAACATTAGGGAATGAAGTAGTTAATCCTTTGTTTTCTTCAAGGGTGTTGATAAAACTTAACGTTTAAGGCTTGTGTCTGGATTACAATGTTTACTACAAATATATTAGTAGAATGGAGATTCACGACATGAACATGTTTATGTTTCTGCCCTGTCTGGGCCTCTTCAGGATTCACCTGAGAGGCCCAAACAGGACAGAAACATGAACGTGTTTGAGTAGCAAATCCCCATTCTACTATATTTCCAGTATAGCTCTAAACCAACTCAATATTTAAAGTTGAATGTATTGAGCACTCTATGAAATAAACCCATTGGACATTATATTATATCATATTATAATATTGCATCCTTGATTTGTACTGTACATATATATAGTATATTAATTGAACCTTTTTAAATTGATAAATTAGTGTACTTATACTCGGATTCAGCATTCATATCATTTTTAACTTAATCTCTAAAGCCCCCGACCCTAGCTGGAGGAAGTCTCTAGGCAGCAGCCCCTAAAGACCATACCTTAATCAGGCACTGACTGCAACTTATTTATAATCTATAAGTTTTTGATGTTTACTACAATCAAAATGAATTAATTTTTATGAATAAATTACTAAAATGGGACAGAAATGAATTTTTTTATTTTGATAATCAATTTGCAATGTTGTATTTAAGAAAAAAAACCAGGATTATATTTTTGTAGAGAGAATTAAAAAAAGAAGACTAACAATTATTCTTCGAAAAAATATTTTCAAACATTTCTGCAACCTCCCAATAATCCTTAATCGACCCATACGAAGGGGTTGTTGCCCCTAATTTGAGAAGGTCTACTTTGAAACATCACTTTATCAAAATTCCTCGTAAGTTTTTGTTTATTGTCGATTCAATTCCATTGATTTCTATAGATTGAAAATATAAAAATTAAACCATTGAGATTCACGTCCCCCACTCATTTCAGATTAACGTTAAAAAAAAAAAATGTTTTCTTTTTGGAAAACTAGTAGAAATAAATTCTGACCATCACTTGATTTCCTGTACCAAAACATTTTAAAAAAAACAAAACAAAACAACAGTTTTAAAATACAAATACAAAAAAAGCAAAAAACAAACATCGGGAGAGAGCACTCAGAGAGGGCATACCTCGGCCAACAACATTGTCACTGAAAACTGAATGAAAATCAGTTCATATATAGCTATAGATGCAGGGGATGTGCCTGCGAAAATTTCAATATTCTGAAATATGGAAAATCGTCACAGTATATGAAAAAAATATCTCTCAATCGAAATGAAAAAAATTCCTTGATCCGCCCCAAAATTTGTTCGATTTTATCCCAAGCCCACAACCTACCCTTGGAAATTCATTCAGAACTTTTGGAGATATTGTGACGACAGACAGACAAACAAACATGGATGAGTACTTCATTGGCAGGGGCAAAAAATTTTAAAAATCATCCCCAAAGATACAGACTTGGTACAAAATCATGGGAAGTCAGGTTTACCTTTTTTTTTTAAGGGTAAAGTATTTTAGAAGCATACTGACATTTTGGTACTTTGTAATAGTGGAGTCCAGGCTGTAATATGTGTATAAGACCAAGAGTTATTCCCCTTGCAAGATTTTTCTTTATTCAGCATTACAGACCTATATAGAAAAATCACTTACAAAACACTATTTCATTTAATACAAAAAAATCCCCATTAATTCATCTTAATTAAACAAAACAATAACAATAGATTGATACAAAATTTTAAACAAAGTCATTTAATAATTTATCTTAATACAATAATGCGAGGGGGATAACTTTTAGTCTTTGATGCATATTATACCTCAGACCTCACTTCTACAAGAGTGCCGACATTTTCAACAATGCGCTGGGTTAACAAGGATAAAAAGACTTGCTTAAGGAAACACCACATTGTTTCAATGCAAGCGAAGAATGAACAAAAAGCCTTTTATTTCATAAACAAACAGTTCAATCTGATTTAGGCAAATAAGTAAAAAGTCTTGCTCAAGAGACATTTCAAACTCAAACTTCATCTAATTCAATTGAGAAAGAACACTCAATAGAGTAAACCCATCGTAGCTGAGAGGTTTCAATATAAAAAAAAAATTGCCCATGATATTCACCTGACAATTAAAAACCTCAAAAAACACCGTAGGGAATAATTTACAGGCTGAGATCAAGGGGAGATAAACAAGGAGTAATTTCAATTTTGTGTCGTTCAAATTGTGAAAAAAATTAATTAACCTCATTAATTTGCATAGATTACAAAGGGTCAAGAATTTTTTGTACAATGTGGATTTCTTTATAAACTTTGGACCACTTCCTCTTAATCTGTTAAACATCATATGATTTTGGAAAAAATATTATTTTTTCTTTTTTTTTTTTAAAGAAAAGATTTTAAGATTTTTTTCATTTTCTTCAAAAGAGGTCTGGTTAATCACTCAACATGCCATATTGGGGAGGGGTGATCAATTAAAAATTTCGAAAAAAACGGGGGTGATTAATAAATAATTTACTTCTCTTGCTTTGTGTTGAGCAGTGATTTCTAAAAGAGTTCAAATTTTCAAAAAAATTTGTTGGATTCAAATTTAAGGACTAATTTAAAATTTACATTGCAAATTGAACCCCCACCCCCTACTAATACCCTACTTGAGGAGGAAATTTGAAAAACGAACAAAACCGTTAGCCCTCTACTTACATTGGTGCGATGCATATATAGCCACTCAGACTCACTTGAAAACTCAAGAAACCTCTAGTTACAGTTTTAGAATTATCATTTGCATTTACTATCAAAGCATATGCTTTCTGTTGGGCTTGAACTCTGAACTCTTTTTTTGTTTTGTCGGTTAAAAAAGATTTTTCACTTTCTTTCTCTTATGGAATTTGCGTAAAAGGCATCACAAAATTTCAAGACTCAGCGAGGTTTACTTGATGTAGGGTTTAACCCGTTTGCTGCCACAGATGATATAATTCATCTCAGCAAGTTGTCAGTCCATTGCCGCTGACAAGATAACTTGCCGAAGCACATCATCGATCCAATGCAACAGACGAGATAACTTGCCTTACGATAGGGTTTCATTTTTTTGAACATATGACAACTAGTGGTTGAAGATTTTCTGTTTTCGTTAAATTTTTTCACAAGAAAAACCCGACACAGGTGTTACAATGTTAAAAAAAATACTTGGCAGCTAACGGGTTAAAGCTGACCTAATCAAAGGCCAAATTTATCCAAATTCTCTCAATTGGGCCTCAAAGAAATACAGGATTAAATCAGACTCCATTTATATCCGATTTCTGTTTGTAGTGGATGGGAATTTAACTGGGTTCAAACACTGACCATGGGAACCCGTAGGAAACAGGCAACTCACTCATCCACTGAGCAGGCTCAACTTAGCCGCTCATATAATTACATATCAGTTGTTACATGCATAATGCTAAATCCGCAAAATTGTCTATTTGGCAAAATTTGATCATTTTTTTGTAAAAAAAAGTTCGATTTCACTTTGATTACATAAGCTTTTGATCATAAAAAATAGTTGTTTTCATCCTTGTTTTGATTAAATGAACTTTTGATCAAATTAAAACTACGAGTTTATTTTTAGTAAAAAAATTGTTAAAACTACAAATTTTTTTTTATTTTTTGTAAAAAAGTTTGATTTTATTTTGATTACATAAACTTTTGATCATGAAAATAGTTGTTTTTATAATTGTTTTGATTAAATATCTGATAATATTAAAACAGTATATATATATATTTTTTTTTTAATTAGGCAATTTCGTCGACTCGGCATAACATATAACACCCAGTTATAGATAAATAGCAGAGCAGACTAAGCTTTCTAGCCATGGTTGGCAACCAGCCTAGGAATCAGACAACTGATTATAAACCAGAGAGTTAAAGGTGGTTGGATGCCGACTTGGACTTAATCCAGGCAGCTCCTGCAGCTAAGTTGATACCAAACATATTGTTCCACTTTTTTTTTTAGACTACATGGTCGAGGCTGAAAGGGGGATTCTGTTGACCCCAGGATCTCAAAACACCTACGCCAGAGTTTTCCAAACTTTTTGCATCCGCGACACTTTTTTAAAAACCAAATTTTTCGCTATACGTGACTAGAGTTTTGAGAGCTATTCCAAACACAGTGTCATCGCAGTAGATCAAATGAGTAGGAAAAGTATCTCTTGATAGATCGACAAAATTATACCTAATTTTGTGACGTATCATGAGATCAGCAGCAATGCACTAAAGAGTCACGATACATTTTGGAAAGCTCTGCCCTAAAACCAGGCTTGTACCCTGGAGAGGTCATTCGATTGTCTATGGAGACAGAAGGAGGCTTTCTTATATAAAACGATATACAGTGTGTAAGTGTGTGTCTGCTCGTGGAGAAAGACGCTGAATAATTTAGTTGTGGGTCTCTTATTTTCTTTTTTTTTTTTTTTTTGTAATGTTTTCTCCGAAATTCATTGGACCTGAATCAATGCTGGGGAGGAGAGGATCCTATGGAGTCAGGGAGGAATAGCAGTAAAAATCGTTCCTGGAATTTACAGAAGGGATCAGAGCTCAAGAAGGAAGCACCAGCTTATTAAGGCAAGATTTCCGTTATCAAACAAACAGAATCCATCTTTTTTTTTTCCAATTTAATGAAAAAAAAAAAACAAAAAAAAACATATTATCCAGTCCTTAAGCATTTATATTAACCCTTAGAACAATTTTTTCATCGAACAACGTTTCATAGAAAATGAGGCTAACTGATTGGAGCCTGTAGGGCAGTAAACGCAGTAGGAAAAGACCAGACAAGATAGAAAAG
Source organism: Thysanoteuthis rhombus (assembly GCA_963457665.1). Classification (NCBI taxonomy): domain Eukaryota; kingdom Metazoa; phylum Mollusca; class Cephalopoda; order Oegopsida; family Thysanoteuthidae; genus Thysanoteuthis; species Thysanoteuthis major. The sequence goes on along the minus strand of OY735242.1, from coordinate 34,696,056 downwards.
TTTGCCAGAGGCAGAGATTAGTGCAATCATGTTCATCATGGAAGATGGGAAAGGCCTTTGTCCAGCAGCGGACTTATAACAACAAATGATGAAGATGACATATGCTACAAACACACATATACACATGTGTGTGTATGGTGAGCGTGTGCAGGTGTGTGTGTGTAGCATATGTCTGGCCTGTGTATGTAGTATGCATGTGCACGTGTGGCATAAGAGAATACTGGCAGAGTTACCTGGCATTGCCCAGGTGAAACATAACTTCAAATTAGACAACACATATAAATGTGTTTTTTTATTCCTTCTTGCCTAACCCAACGTAACAAATGGAAAAACTATTACTCACACAGAGATGTAAATCTTTACACCTGATATGCACTGTTTACTAACTGACGTAGTTTGATGGCCTAACTGACGTAGTGTTATAAAGAAAAAATTAACAAAAATTAAGATGAAGCCAAATAATAACCGAAAATTGATAATGGCTTACAATAATTTATCCCCCGGCCAAAAAATGGAATAATTACTTTCAAGTCTATCTTGGGAACTGACCTGATTTGGCAGAGAGTCACATGTCTGTACACTCGAGCCTTGCACCACATCGCTTTCAGTATGAATTGAATAACGTTGAATCTTCGTCAAAGAGGAAAGAAAGGATAGAGGGAGAAATGCTAACATCCACGGACTTAGCAGCAGTAAAACTAACAGTCTATCACTATCTCATTCCTTAAAAAGTGATACCTAACCTAGAACGCCAAAACTTGTTTAAGAATTGGTTTTATTGTAAGAAATATGTATGCCATTCATGAATGACAAAAATCCTGGTATAAAAATCAATTGTTCCTGATGTTTAGAGCTGAAAATTGGCCAGAGAATGACCATCAATCACCTTATATAACCTATAAAGTTAGCACATGGAGGAAGTTGAATCTTATTGATTTTTGATGCTAAATATCACTGAATTTTTGAGATGAGGTATTATTATTATTTCTATCATTATTCAGACTATCCTCATTTTGGTTGTTTTCATACAACGTTTCGGCCGTTGTACTGTACGGCCTTCATCAAGTATCATCTGGGAGGTGTGGGGAAGTAACGAACCAAACCCTTTATTTAACCGATGGGGGTATATTGACCGCACTCCCCTCTTAGCATTAGTAGTATTATTATTGTCTCACACTGGGATTGAACCTAGAACCATTAGATTACTTGCAGTAATTTTGTCTGATTCTGTAACCACTACGCTATGTGTGAGACAAAGTTTTAGAGAATAAATTGAACAACTGTAGCCATCAAAGATGGCAAACAGTTCTATCCTTTTTATAGATGCATGTTTTTGCTTGTTTGCTTGTTCCAGTGCTCCTGGCCGTATCGTTTTGTCTACAAACTTGAAAATTGGCATCAGTAATCTACTAGATCCCTTCTAAAAATTTCTTTTTAAACTTTATGGCTGTCTCATTCTGACAGGTTTATCATTAACATGTTAATTCTCCAGATATTCCTAGATGTTTTCGGGTTTTTTTTCCCTCTATTTTAGATGTTTTCTAATGGAAAACACCACTAATGTCATAATTAGAACTGATTCTGACCATATTTATCCTTCAAAGGAACTGTCTTTTACATGACTTAGAACTTTGACATTACAGTTGATAAATTATCGACTATTATGTTACACTATGTTTGATAATTCATATTTGTTAAATGATGTATTTTAACACATTATTATTCATCTTTTCATAACTATTCCTTTCATTTTAATTTCACAGTCACTTTTAACACAACTTAATTCTGGTGGTCAAAAGGCATCAATGAGTTAAGAGCAAAGATCAGGAATAACTTGATTTGAACTTGCGTCTTTTTTGCCCTTTTGTCCTTCTGCCAAACTCTAAAATTCTAGTATCTCAGGCGGCAATTGTTACTTTTTCTGTGTTAAATTCAAAACATTTTCTATGTTAATCACTGGAGGCAACGGGACAGCATTTTTTTTTCACAAATTTCTAAATATTCTCTGGTCAGTTTTTTCACTTTTTCACTTTTTCTATAAAATCTATAAAATCTATTTTTCAGAAGTTTCATTCCCCAATGAAAGGAGAAAAATTTGTCATTATCCCATTTGTAGTTTTACTACAGCCCAAATAGTTTACGTCGTCCTTCAGCAGAGAAAGCTCAACCTTCAAAAACAAGTCGATCCTAATAATCCTAAAAAGAGGAGTATACAACCAATGCATCCTCCCAATAGTCATTTATTGAGTTGAAACAAGGAACCTAACCAAGAGACAGACTCGCAGACTGCGAAGAATGCATCATGCACATGAGAGAATCATGCTCAATATCACATGGAGAGATCACAAGACAGCACAGTATATCAGGGAGAAAACAGGAGTCCAAGACATCATAGAATCTAATAGAAAACTTAAATCGCAATGGGCAGGCCATGTTGCAAGAATGACAGACAACTGATGGACATCATGACTCACAACATGGATCCCCAGAAATCACATGCGAAACCGAGGCCGACAGAATATAAGATGGAGAGATGAACTAGACAAATTGAGAAAATTCTGGCTCTGCAACGCCCACGATAGAGAATTGTGGCAAATCCTGGGGAAGGTCTATGTCCAACGACAGACGTTAAAAGACTGATGACGATGAAAGTGATGATAGAAACTAGCTAAGATGAAGGAAAATAGTAATTGATATTCAAAATGGTTGACTTTGTTTCATCTCATAAAGACAAATAATGAAAGATAATTATTGTTCAAAGTTTAAAATATTTAAATGATAAAAGACATATAAACTCATAAACCATTTTTTGATCAAGACAAACACTATAAATAATGTGAACACATGAAGGGTCTCGTGTTTAGGCTTGAACGAATGCTTAAGGACTGAATAAATATAACTGATCATCATTAATGAAGAAAGAAAACTGTAAGAAAAAAAAGAATATATCGGTACATACCGTAATTCCCCAGGTGAAATTTGATACCCTAGATGATCCACACAACCTGATTAAGCCTCAATTTTGAATGAAAAATGCACGATTCGTGATTGTTCCGCACCCCTTTCTTTGATCAAATCAGCATCACTGAAATGTTTGCTGTGAGTCGGAAAATGTGAATTTTAACCTAAACCTTGTTAAATAGTAAATATTATTTGTCCTCAAATGTATACTAGTAATGAATGATTGAGTGCAGCAAAGTACTGTTAAGATGGAAACTACATAAATAGTCATTGTCAGCAGTGTAACTGACTATAAGCAAGATGTAGGGAAGGGAGAAGTAAAAAAAAAACATCTCACAATTATATCTCTGATTTTCTTAGCTCATAATTGTCAGAAAAAGATACAGATTACACATGGTGAATTACGGTACATAATGATGAACAGCTTCCATATACTGATACTGACAATGGAGAGAGCAGCTATTTTTTGCTACCACTGCCTGGACAGGTTCAGTGGATTGCCCATGTACTCACTCATTCACTCTTTCCTCCGTCCACCATCATGGCAAGCTTGTGACAAGACAATGAACCGGATGGTTGGAAAATGGACAGAGTGTAGGGAGAGTTAGGATCATGCCTTTCTCACAGAGGTGCAAAATGGCATAGCAGTTGGCATGTGAAACAAAATCAGTAGACAAAACTCAAAATAAAAGGAAATACTAGTAAAAAATCTAAATCTAAAAAATTAATAATGGTTTACAATGTTTCATCGAATAAAAAAAATTAACCATGATTATATTACTACTACTAGCACAACTAATATATTTGAAAACAGTTACAAATATGGCACCGAATGTTTGGGAAATATAAAGGATGAATTTAAGGGTTAAATTTGATTATCTGCTAGCCATGAGAGTTCTAGTAGCTCAGCCAGTAGAGCAGTTGCTGTACATAGGTGAACCTCCAGAGGTATAAGAGATACGAGTTTGGGCTTATTCTTGATTTCTGATCCAGGCTTTTTACTAACAGCCGTAAAGTGATGGTCCGAGCAGTTGCAATGAAGCACAACTGATATCAAAATGAAAGGAAATACTAGTCAAGAATTAACTCTTAAATTCATGAACTGATGCATACCCTTCCTCTCTTCAATGACTTTTTTTTTATTGTAATCTTTCGTGAATAGAATTTTTAAAAATAAAAGATTTACCTAAAAGTGACAGGGAAGTAACTTTGATCAAAAGTTATTTCCCTTGATTTCAAAATTTAAATTTGTTTCATACGAATTCAAGAGTTAATAATGACTTTTTGGATCCCTTTTGCACTGATCTCTTCGGGAAAGGCATGAACCCAACGTGAAGATGGAAGAAAAAAAATTACGTAAACAGGTGAAGGTTTTGATTTTGTACCAAAAAATAATTCATTCATAATTAGTAAATAATTAGAAATCAAAATTCGTTAACTGTTGCTGGTATGGCCACTTCTGCTAATGCCAGTTAATCGACTGCTAAGGAAAGAACTCCATGGACGTGTGACTTGTCGGTCTCTTACCTTCACCTCGAATAGGGTCGTGACGGGGCGATGGTCACTAATCTTATACTCAGGATGATGACGATAATGAAGCTGTTTTACTTCGAGAGGAACGCCATCGAAACTGTCGTCGTGGACAAGCCATAATATTCGGTCGCACCAAGCTGGAACACGTTGTTTTTCACTGAAAAAATAGCAGAGATTTTTAATGACGACCGGAACTCCGTTTAAGAATGTGTCACTCCATGTTTTTCACTATCCCAGGGGTGAGAAAGAAAAAGAAGATATAGATATGAGACTAACATTCCAAGGGAAATCATGAATCACCGCCATCCATATATGCTGCTTCTTACCGCATAAACTAAGCAGTGATGTCGGTAAAATTAAGTCACCTTAATGATAATACTACCAGTATGATAAGAATCAAATATTTATGATTTAGGAAAAAAAAAAAAAAAAAAAAAAAACGGTCTGGTTAGTCATCTGATATAGTAACCAATTAAAAAATTGTAAAAAAGGGGTGATCAATTAATAATTTTATTTTTTCACCACTGATCACTAAAAAGTTGAAATTTTTCAAACAAACAAACATGAATGCTGCTGGACATAAACCCAAAGACCAATTTGGCATGAATTTTCATTGTAAATTGACCCCCCCCCCAATAAAGACCTATTTAGTTGGGTAATTTTCAAAAATGAAAAAAAAATTTCTCAATTCACTGAGAGGAGTGCATGTGTGAAAAATTTCAAGTTTCTTCTATGAACGGTTGAAGTCCAGATAGATAAATAGATAGATATAAATGTCCATGGAATAACCTAAACCCAGCAACAGTGATTAAACCGGTCTGTTGTGGGTAGCAGTGATTAATAATCTAAAACACTCTAGGTGGAATTGCATATTAAACGATTTCATAAAATACCTACACTACGATGAATCAAATTTCCGTACTACTTGTTGCCATGGAAACACCTATAAGTCGTTGTCGACTGACGGAGGAGTGGATTGATGAAACTAGTCCAAGTAGCAACCCCGAGAAAAAGTGGCGGGAAGAAATAAGTTCCAACAATATGCATTTTTATGACTTGACTCGTATTACAGTTTTGACTTCCACAGTGTAAGCTGCCAGCTTAGGCGTTAGATTTGTTTGTTATTAATGGGTGGTAAGTTAGGATGGCAAGCCTTTGGCAGAGCTAGCTCAACCTTCAAAAATAATAAGATCCCATTAATCCTAAAGAGAAGGGTGTACAACCAATGCATCCTCCCAATAGTCACTTATGGAGCCGAAACATGGAACTTAACCAAGAGACAGACCCATAAGCTGAGAACCATGCAACGTGCACATGAAAGAATAATGCTGGGCCTCACATGGAGAGACCACAAAACAGCACAGCACACCTGGGAAAAGACAAGAGTTAGAGACATCATAGAATCCATAAAAAATCTCAAATGGCGGTGGGCTGGCCATGTTGCAAGAATGGCTGACAATCGATGGACATCACGACCCACAACATGGATTCCCCGAGACCACATGCGCAACCGAGGCCGGCAAAATGTTAGATGGAGAAACGAGCTAGACAAGTTCAGGAAGTACTGGCTCCGTGACGCCCATGATAGAGAAGTGTGGCAAATCCTGGGGAAGGTCTATGTCCAACGACGGACGCTAAAAGACTGATGATGATGATGATGATGAAGTTAATTCCTTCAAACATTCATTTAGAAACTTATTCTAACAGGCCTGGTTATTCACTCTATAGAAACTGTCACAGGGTCAATGTCTTTTGGCAGTATACCGTGTTGGGATGATCAATTAATACATTTTTTTTTTAAAAAGAAGTAATCCATGAATAAAATACTTTTCTCGTCTTTAATGCTGCTGGACACAAACTGTGGGGTTAATTTACAAAAAAAATCATTGTAAATTGAACAACTTTTCGGAACCTGAGGTCTGTGATAGCTGACCATATCCTCTTTGGGGATTGCCGTTGGAAACTGAGAAAAACCTAAGAAATAGCATCAAGGCGGCAAATCTAGATGTTTTTTATTTTGTTTTTCCGAATATATAAGTTCAGTGTAGACAATATTTGGATTAAAAAGTTTCTCTAATGTTTTGAAGCACAGTGTTGCCAATTGGAATTTTTTTGTTTTTTTTACATTCTTCGAATTCGAAAATAACTTCCAGAATTGAAAAATTGAAAACTCGTGTTTAAACTGGCAATCCTGAGCAGCATACATCAACATATCAGTTGAGTGTATATCAGACAAGAGGGGAATTCAAGTTTTTGAATACTAGGCATAACAAGGAAAAGTAAAAGATATCAACCAAATTCTGCGTTATAACCATCGCTACCGTTGGAGAAAAATTTCTGTTTACGACCATCAATTTCGGATAGTGCTCTTGAAGAAGGCCATAGAATGGATCCTTCGGAACATTGTCTCAACATTAACAATGATAAGGAGTTCAAACATCAAAGCAATCTCTTTGAATGTTTCAGGTTCAAACATGTTATTTTTTAAAATTTGTTTTGACTATCAATTTCTCTTACCGTTATCACATCATTTCATTACAAAAGCATTAGTGCTCATGTAATACCAGTAGTTCTACTGACTGTGCAAACAAACATTACTGAAAGGCAAGAGGTCCAATATGGAAACCAAATACCAAAACATGTGTGGCATGTCAAATGGCTTATGGAATACATATTAATGAGAGTTTGTTTTTCATCAAGTTTTTTGCTAATAATGTGTCAATGAATTCCATCCATTTGATATCGTCCGGAGTTTTGTAGTCCAAGTTAGTGTTGATTTCCCTCATTCCCCTCCCTCAGACATTTCTGATAGACTGTAGTCCCACCTCAAAAAGATTCTTTTTTCAATTTTTTCACATCTAATTTTTCGTGCTTTTGAGCCATAAGGTCCTCCTCACGCCAGGGAATTTGTTAGTTTTGAAATGGGTTTTTTTAAAGGTTTTAGAAGGTGATCCTGTTTACAAGATAAATATAAGATGAAAACAAGCTCTAACTTATCAGAAGTACCTTCCTCTGTAACAAGAACAAGAACAATCTTCACTTGATTTAAGGGAGAGAACTCTTCACTGTTTGTCAATCAGATCACATTGAACCAAACTGAAGTACGAAATTCCCTTACTGTAATTTGAAATCAAGACCAAGTGATTGCTAGGTAGCTCTCATGCCAACTGAGCCAAACTGACGAGTCGTATAATATGAATGTATTTAATATATATACAATCCAAAAGTTGCAGTAATCATCTTCAGTCAGAAAAGAAGTAATAGCCAGGCTTGTTAACCTTTTCATTATTTTTTGAATGCATATCATTACCCAATCGGTTGGAATTAATCCACTGGCGGGCAGATGTAGACTGCAAGCAATCTGTTTCAATTCACTGCTGGGAGACTAAGTCAAAGACCATACTGCGCAGACAGTTCGAGACAACCCAACACTCTTCAATTTGCTACTATCCTATCAAATGGTGGGGGGGCTCCAATCCCGATTTATTCCACTCTAATCACACAGCGTAGGATGTACTCACTCAGCTGCTGTGTGTCCAGGGAAATTTGTCCTAAAGAAGAGTTCTCAACATTCTTCTCTCGTACTGGGTATCAAACCTGGTACCTTCTACTGTTTCATTAAGGCAGTAGGGGGCTGGATATGATGAGTGGTCAGTTGCCCCCCCTGGCTTGTCTCCATTGAAATAGTTCACTTTCTTCCAGTTTGGGAATTCATTCTTAAAATCCTTTCGAGTGATTGTGTATACGTCTTGTGGCGCATTTCATTCAATCTCTTCAATCATCCAAAATCTATGACTTTTCAGGTAACGGGTCTCAAATCCAGAGAGTAGGGCGGCTGAGGGTTTTTCCCTTAAAAACATATAGCACAAACTTTTACAGATTCCAACATCTTTGGAGAACTTCATGGACGGTCCGGTGACAATTTCCATGGATCACAGCGGGCACTTTTTAAAGGGAATTGTCATCTATCAACATGAAGAAACGTACAGATTTGGCATTGTTTTTCGTGGATGTTCTTCCAGATTTGAAACACTTGTACCATTCGTTACATTACATACGACTCGGACAATCATCCCCAGAGGTCAGTTGTGGTGTTGGTTGAGTCTCTGAAAAGTTTTCCCCGATTCGATACAAAATTTAAAAAAAAAAAATTTTAAAATGCTTCTTTGCTAAACTATTTCAATTTGGGAAAAAGTCTCCTTCACTTTTGACCTCTTAAAGCGGCGGCGGGGGGGTTAACTTTAAACCCATAAAAGAATTATACATATAATTATATATATATATATATATATATATATATATATATATATATATATATAAGGGAGGTAAGTGGTTTCCACTTGGCATTATACTTACATTGTAAATAGAACCCGCACCACTATCTAAAAACCTTTGAAAAATATTTTTCTCAAAACCTCTTTTTTATTTCAAAACCTCCCCCACCAAGTCCATTGTGTAGGGATGCAAAATTAGTTGGGCTGCACCTATGTTTAGGTGCTTTTTATAGCATGATAGACAAACGCACAAACAGACACCTCTCAATTAGACATGATTACTAGTAGAATACTAACCCAACGGACAACTGGAAAAGCTTAATAGCACTGACCTGGTATCGTAGACATTTGTGCCAACATCAAATTTATACGTGGGAGGAAAATTGATGGGTCCCTCTTGGAAATCTACAAAAGCCAGGCCTTGACGCCTTGTGTTATTGAGCTGGAATATAGAAACAAATGAATGTTGATAAGAAAAGAGAGAGAAAGAGAGAGAAAAAAAGATAAAGATTTTTGTAGTTGTGTAACTTTTTCTTAACACTTTTTGGCAACATGCTATGTTGGGGGTGATCAATAAAAAAATTACAAAAAAATGAAGAAACCTACGTAGGCAGTTTGGATTAACAGTTTCTAATATCTAAAAATCTAATGTTTATACAAAAAATACATACAGTAGATCAGTGATTCCTTAAGTGGGTTCTATCACCTCTTTGAGCGCTTAAAGACGCAATGGGGAGTGCTGGAAGGCAAGAGGGGAGTAGTGGATCATTGGAAGACAAGGGGTGGTAAGGGAGACAAGGGGCAAAAAATACAAACTGTACCCCCAGCGCATAAAGCTGTATGTCTGAAAAACTGATTTTATACTTGAGAAATAAGTTCATATCAATTAATCGAGTACATTTAGATATCTTTGTACAATCATATTTTGAGAATGAAATAAAGCTCATTATCACAATTAATGAAGAACAACTGTGGCCACAAAATTTGAAGTCATATATAAAAAATTCCATGGAAGAATAAATATGGTCAGAATAAATTCTACTTATGACATCACAGGCATTTTCCACTGGAAAACATCTAAAATAGAGTAAAAGAACAACTAGAAACACCTAGACAAAGGTCTTTTGGTCTTTTGAGGACCTTATTTTGACAGGTTTATTGATAACATCTTCAGAATCTAAATGTTTGTTTACTCGATTTTAGATGTTTCCCCAGAGAAAAACACCAATGACATCATAAATAGAATTCAATCCGACTATATTTATTCTATGATGGAATTTTTTTTCCATTACTTCAAATTTTGATGCTACAGTTGTTTGATTATTAACCATGATGGCAAGTTGTTTTTAATTCTATCCATTGAAGAGTTCGACTGTTGGTTACAAGTGTTCTATGAATTTAAGAGTGCCTATAGCACAAAAAACATTTGCCGTGTGCCATACCTGATCATATTTGAGGAGACAGTCATATTCTTTCTTCTCTATCCGTGTTAATACTTCTTCTCGTGAAAGTTCATCAATACGGAAGTTCAAATCACCCATCCATAAAACATAGCTACAAAAGAAATAAGCAACAAATTAGGGAAAAAAAAAAGAAAAAAATATGTTGAACCATTGGGCAAATTCATTAACATTCTCAAAATGAAATTGCTAATTATAAGGTAAAAAATATTTTATCTATGAATAATCTTCTTTGGGAATAAGGGTAATTATGAATCACCACTAATAATCACTAAAAGAGGTCGGAATTTTCAAAAAAACACACGGGTACAAACTAGAGATCACTTTAGAATGAACTTACATACATTGCATACTGAACCCTCCTCCAACAAAAAAAATATTTTTGTGGGGAATTTTCAAAAAACAAAAAAAAAATACTACTACTCATTCAGAAGAATGTGTGTGCAAAATTTCAAGTTCCTACTACGAATAGTAAAGGCTGGACGAAGTCTGGATAGATACATTGACAGATAGATATAAATGCCATGAATAACCTTAACCCGGCAACAGTGCTCAAACTTGTCAGTTATGAGTAGCAGTGATTAAAAAGAGAAAATTGAATCAATATAATTGGAAAAAAAAAAAAAAACAACCCTGGATAATCTCTTAATAGAAACTGTCACATAGCCAACGTCTCTTTTTGCAGCATACCGTGTTGGGGGTGACAAATTAAAAAATTGGAAAAACAGGTTATCAATGAATAAGCTATTTCTCTCACTTTTTGTTGGGCAGTGATCACTAGAGAGTCCTAATTTTTAAAAAAAAAATTAATATGAATGCTGCCGGATACAAACTAAGGGCCCGATTTAGCATGATCAAAATTGTAAATTGAACCTCACCCGCCAAAAATTTATTTGAAGAGACAGGGGTTGGATTACAAAGAACAAAAAACTTTTCATCAAGACATAATGAATAGTGAGTGTTTGAATTTTAAGTCCTCTAGCTCAGTTTTGTGTGGCCTAAGCTCGTGACACATACACAGCCAGCCAACCAGAATCACTTAAAAACTGAAAAAACCTATGTTGACAGTCAAATTTTTTAAAGAATATTTTGTGTATATACAATAAGTATTTTTAATATGCTTTCTCAGTTTGCATACATGATATTGTTTCTTTCTAGCAGCAATTATATAAAAATAAATATTGAAAATAAATGACTTTCGAATGAACCAAATTGTCAAACTCCTATACCAAGTCTGGAGTTGACTTTTTCTCCTAATCTAAGAACGAGAGCAAGATGAACAATCTTCACTGAAATTAAGGGTGTAAATCAATATGTAAAATTCAAATTCCCCCTTCGTGATTTGAACTTACAACCAACTGACTGCCAAAAGGCTATCTTACTGACTGAACTAAATTGACAAATCTTGATTTTTTATTTATCATATCTACAACACAAATATTGCAGTAATCATCTTCAGTCAGAACAGAAGTTTGATTCGAGTTTGACCCCACAGTAGCCAGTTTTTAATATTTTAGCCATCCAAATGACCAGCCAGACCAACCAGCCAATAGAACTACAGATTCTTCTTTCTTCAAGTGTCCTAGTATCGTAGGTGTGCAACTCCACGCACTCCTGCGGCTATATGGCTACAAATGCTGGGCATCCAGTGAGGAACTAAGTCACTTCCTCAACATCACTTCATGACAGGTATTCATTTTCTAAATCTTCAGGATGAAAGATAAAAACAGAGTTAGTAATTTACTTACTCATGGTCGAGAATATTGTCAACATCATCATCACGGAATTTTTGGTCTTCAAGAATACTGTTATGATCCTACAAGATAAAAAAAGAACATATTTAATTCACCAACTGAAAAAGTAAACATATCTACATTATGTAGAAGTATTAAAAAAATATATAAGTTTTATTGGCGCTAATCTCTCAGGTGGGGTAGATTTGCAATTATTTTTACAATTTCAGGTTTTAAAAAAAACTGTTAGCCAAACATATTTAGTCAATGAGAACCAATGCCAAAAAAGGAATTTTGAGTTTGAACATATTTTTTTTGCTGTCTATAATTTTGAAATGAGTCACTATCGATTCACTGTAGCCCCACAAATGGCCTAACCGACCAACCAACCAGCTGAGAAGGCTTCAGATTCTTCTCGATTTACTTGTCTATATATGTGTGTCTCTGTGATTCTCATCACATTTTTGACAGTTTAGATCCTTAAAAATTTGCATGAGTACACCACTAAGCACCACCTAAAATCCCCACCCACTGAAAAGAAAGAGCTTTTTTGGGACTTGATGGTCATTTTGGATCAACAATGCCCAAGTCTAATGCTGGCATTTTTCTAGATAATTTTAGATAAAAGATCTATTTTTCTAGATAATTTTAGATAGGAGATCTCTTTTTAGATTATTCTAGATAAGAGATCTCTTTATAGATTATTCTAGATAAGAGATCTCTTTATAGATTATTCTAGAAAGATCTCTTTATAGATTATTCTAGAAAAGAGATATCTTTATAGATTATTCTAGAAAAGAGATATCTTTATAGATTATTCTAGAAAAGAGATATCTTTATAGATTATTCTAGAAAAGAGATATCTTTGAAAATTGATTCCTTTTTCTAAACATGAAAGGGAAAGGGGCAATGAGTTTTGTTAATTGACTACTAAGATGGTTTTGTCTAATTCATTCCCTTTTCATTATTGGTGTAACCTGATTCAGTAAGGGTCTTTCTATTCAGCTATTATTTTGAGAACGAAATTAAACATCTTAAAAATGGGGGACCAGGTTATAAGTGATTCCATATTATATCAAGCCACGATATAACAGGTCTTCATTGAATTCTTGAGAACTGGTGACGCAGCTTTTGATATAACTCGTAAGAAACATTGTGCTTACAACACAAACATCAGCAAGGAGTTCGATCATCCAAAAAACTCTTTGAAAGTTAATTCCTTTTTCTAAACATTCAAATTCTTGCCAAGTTGCACATTTATGGAAAGCTTTTCCGCAAGAACAATGCAACATTTTTAAAGAAAGAAAAAGTATTTAGTAAAAGGTGCAAATGAAGAAAACTTACAATAATACGTTCAGGTGTTTGGTCTCGATGTGCTGCCAAATGTGAATTTATAATACAAATGTTGATGCCGTTCAGGTCAAAACGAATACATATGCCACCTTTGTTTCCCTGGAAAAGAAAACAATAAACAAATGAGAGATTCACTTAGGAGTTCGAGAAAATGCAAACATTTTCAAGGACACTGTAGACCAATTATAATGTGGGCGTAAGGGTCCGTAAGTTTCGACCACATTGTAAGTGAGTCTACATTGTAACAGATTTTCAATTTTTACAAATCTCAAATCTAGACCCCTTCAAGACTAACCCTCATAATTTGTGCAGAAATGAAGAGAGAACCTAACGGATGGAGGTACAGTGAGACTAGGTCGGCAGGAAGACAGAAATGGATATTCAAGAAAACCAGAAGATTACATTTTGATGAAACTTAACTTATACAGCAAGAGTCTAGAGTGAGATTTTGACAATATGTAGTTATCTTTCTAGCGACATATGAAAGGAAAAAGGACATTCAGTCACATTTACTGACTACTGAAATGTTTTTGTCTAATTCATTTTCTTTTTACAGTTTTTTGTATTTTGCTATAATTTTGAGAGCAAAATTCAACATTTCAAAAGTTGGGGACTATGTTCAAACCACATTATAAGGGATTACGTATTATATCAAGCCACAATGTAACAGGTCTATAGTGTATTTCGAAAATCTTGAGAACTAGTTACACAGCCTTGATGTAACTTGACAACCAATCAAAACGGACCTTCACATCCACAATTTTCCCCTGATCTTGATAATGGCCGGAATTATCGTTGAAAGTGTTAGATCGCAAACATTTGGATGATATTTACATTCATCACACCTAGACAGGCGTTCTTCAGTACAGAAACAGGAAAAGTTATCTAAAAAATCTGTTCCTAGTCAATTGTCTTCAATTACACTTGTATTAATGAAGGACTTCTACCTAAATATAAACATATTTATACATAGTTACTTTAATGTAGATTGCAGATATGGACAGTGAATGAACAAAAATGAGAATGTGGCAATATTTGGGCTTCTGTCTGTCCACTTATACACACACATATATATATATATATATATATATATATATATATATATATATATATATATATATATATATACACACACACATATATATATATATATATATATAATGCTATGAGCTACAGATGCTCTAAAAAGCAACCGACAGTAAAAGTTTACAAAGTGGGAAGGTGGTCCAGATTGAAAAGTTTTACGCCTTTGCTCATTTGATATTACAAATGGCATACAAATAAGAAGAAATGAAAGAATCAATGGATAAAAAAAAAAATGATAATAATAATAATAAAAAAAATAATTCAGATAGGACTATTATCCACTGATAAAAGTGTCTAATTAGAATTAAGTTTTCCATTAACTAATCAGGACTGGCTTCCCTACATTGTGCCCAAAAGGATCTAACTAGCCATTGCTTTTTACAGACACTAAAACATTTTGCATACTTTTGTGCATCCATAGCACATAGCACATATAGCACTATGTGCCGCTGATATATATATATATATATATATATATATATATATATATATATATATTTTTTTTGAAAACTAGAGATAGAATATATAGACAATAGGGAACTGTACCCATTAGAAGCATATACATACAATGAGAATTATATATCAATTTCCAATGATGAGCGACCTTTTCAACAGGAAGTCATAATTATGATCATTATTTAAACTCTTAAGTATTGCTACACCAATGTGTAGGGTAATTTCTCGGTATATTATTAGAACAGGGACAGCCGGGCATCTGTGATGATAATACTACAACAGGCAGGACAACACCAAGTACTCTTCCTCTTAAACCGTCATAACATGTAACCGCACAACCCCCCTGCCACTAAGGAGAAAACAGAAGATTAACCACTACAAACTAATGTGCCAGTAACAAGATCTGGATGTGTTGATAAAATTCCACATGACACAAGGTAAATGACACAAGGCACATCCCTTAAGATTTTCTTACAAAAACAAAAAATATAGACGTATCTTGTAAGTCACACAATAGAAACCATCACCCAACCAACATCTTTTGGCAGCATGCCATGTTGGACGTCATTAATTAAAAAAATTAGAAAGCGATCAATCAAGGAGTTACTACTCTTACCTTTTGTTGGGCGATGATCACTACGAAAGTCTGAATTTTCAAAGAACAAGCATGAATACTGCCGGCCACAAACTAAAGAACTAATTAAGCATAATCTTACATTGCAAATTGAACCCTCTACTACAAACTAATTTAATGCAGGAGGGGGGGATTCCAAAAAAACAAAACATCTCTTCTAGACATAAGAAATAAATGTTTAGATTTTCAGCCCTTTAGCTCGATTGGTGTGGCCTTTATGCGTCACACATACATACACGACCAGCCAGCTAAAATAAGTTAAAAACTGAAAAAACCTGTTGACTTTGTTGACAGTTTTGGTTGATGGTTTCTAATTAGCAGGAAAAATTGTTCTGGTTACAATTGACCTCTTTCACAGGAAGCCATAATCGAGAGCATTATATAAGCGCTTGTGTATTGCTATACTAGTGTGTAAGGTAATTTGACAGCTCATTCTCTGGACTGAACCAAATGCCATTCCAAAATCTGTTCAGTTTGGTTGGACCGAAGCCGTATTAACCCATTCACTGCGAATGATGGAAACTTCTATCATTGTAGTTCAATGGCTGACTTAATAAAATTTCCATTTTGTTGTGATTGATAACAACTCAATTCTATCTGTGAGTCAGGGCTTCATCTTGCAATGGATAACTTTTATGCTTAACCACTTTCCACAACTAATCATGTTTATATATAAGAGAGAGAGAAAGGGACCAGTATTCCACAAGAGGTTCCAATAAATGTAAGAGATTAGTGAGAAGTAAGGGATAACCACACTGGTAGGTGATTATTTTATATTCAATAACTTAGATATTCAGAATAAAAGTTTTTGTGTTCATAGCTGTATCTTTCAGCACACGGAAAAAAATCTCTCTGACCAATTTAAATGAGATTATTAAGAGAGATTTCCAAGCTGAGAAATACATTAATGAGCACAACCTTTTTCCTAAATATAGAAGTTATCAAAAATGAAATTATCTCCAACTCAATGTGGCTTTTCCTAATTTATCTTACATATACACATTATATATATATATATATATATATATATATATATATAGTCTAGAAAGCTTTACAGCTTTAAACACTAAACATTAAGAAACATTTTCACAAATTTTCTTTGTGTCACTTCAGTCACTTATTTCCCAACATCTGTCGCTGCAATTCATGTAATTTTCTTCAGTATTTTCTATATATTTTGTTATCCTGGTACAATCCATAAATTCTCTCTTGTTGGGATCATCAGTTATTTATCATGTAACAGTTTCAGGGATTTTAAAAACAATACAGTTATAATAACATGGCACACCAGTAGTATTGATTGAATACCACCTCAATTTCTTACTATATAACATGCATATATATATAACATAAGTGAACAATAGAGAATGAGACAAACTCAAGAGTAAAAGTATATATATATGATACCTGATGAAGGCCGTAGAGTACAACGGCCGAAATGTTGTATGAAAAACAACCAAGATGAGGATGGTCAAAATATTAATAGAAATAAGTATTAATTTGTTGATTGATTAATTCATAAATGAATAAATTAATATACGTTTCGATGGGGGTTCCCATCTTCAGTAGCATATGAGCACCTTTTAATGGTGAAAAAGTTTTCAAAAAAAAAAAAATTAGCATCAGATGTTTTGCTTTGAAAGAGGATTCATGGGAGATCATGGTAGTGAGTTCGGACTGTTTTGTCTGAAGGAATCTGTGATGGTTTGGTTGGATTTTTTGTTGGGAGTTGTAGCAGCATTTATGGGTATTTTATTGGTTGTCAAAGGAGGTGGGCATTCTTAAGAATCAGTTGACATAACATTTTACTTAAAAATAAGCACAATATTTGAGACTATCAGCAATATAGTACATAATCTTGACTATTTAGTCAGTACAAATAGTGTAGCTATAATAAGCTAGTACAGTATTCAGTATTACACGATGTTTGCCTGACATTCAAATCATTCAACGTCCTACTGACCAGAACGTAAGCCGTACATTAAGTAACTGAATCCTGTGTAATGAAAAAGAGTCGAGAAAAAAAGAAAATGAAAAAATGATTAAAAAATTCTTGTCAAGGAAACTTGATTGCTTAGCCTTAAGCAGAGAATGCACACAATTTCTTTTTCAACAACTATCTGTCCACTAGAGACTAAGCAAACATATTTCTAATCAACAATAATTTCTCCTCTAATTTAGGTCAAATAGTATAATGAAAGTTTTCTTATGTGGTGACTGTGTTCAGAATGAATTATTAACATTAATACATATCTAATACTATGGAAACAATGACTGTTTGTTCATACATCTGCTATTATATTATTTATAGTCAGCTAAACAAGGGCTGAAAATTTGTACATAAGGATAACTTGACACCAGGATTAACATAGAGCAGGGGCACCAACTTTGGAGGTCCCTACAGGTCTCAAAATTACTATTTTTTGATGAGAAAATAAAAAGTAAACAATTCGAAATTTGATCAAAATGAAGGGATTCAGCGAGCTCCCTTCACCCTTGGAGGGTGTCTCAGCCCGATTCGCACCCTCCTCTTATTTTCATGAAATCTTTGTAAAATATCATTTGATTTCCTGTGTTGTTATACTTGAAAGTTTCTCCTAGGTGATGCTAGGTTCCCCAGCTAGTTTATGATAAATAGTAGCTTGATATGACTGTAGCTAATTACGAGTATTCATGATATAATGAACAGTTTGCCATAAGACAACATAAACACACACATACCTTTGGAAACCATAATAAAGGATATACTTGTAGATAACATCCATATATCATACGAGATGAACTGCAGGAACAGACTCAAGATTTTAGAAGCCTTTTTTATCAAAAAGAGGAATCCAACACTGAATAAAATCTTTCCTTGTCTTTAACAAGGTATGTATAAATGAAGGATTGCTGCCTACATGTATATATAGGCAACAATCCTTTATATATATATATATATATGTATATATATATATATATTAGTAAATATTTGTAAAATTTGATAAAACAATATTCCAAGGAAATTATACGCTCATTATAATACAGGCCAAATAAAACTAAGTACAAGGCTAAACTGGCTATATACAGCATCATTTGCACATACAGCTTACAGAAACAATCCTCCATTATCTAAATACTACTGGAACTTTAAAGAGACATGAAAAAATGGACAGCCACATCCAAAAGCCTATATTCTAAATGCCTCTTATGTCTTGAAGAAAGTTTAACATAATAACATAGGAGGATACACATAAAGTACTGAATTCTAAATCAGAGATTAGAGTTAGATATAAACACAAATCACAATTCATTCTAAAACGCCAAAAAGATACATTATATTATAGATATATTATATAATATTACTAAAATAAAACTCATTACCAGTATCAAACAGATGATGAAACGAGAAATTAACCCAGCAAGCAGGAACTAAAGGAAATATAAAAAATTAAACCACAATATTGAACTTAACTATAATTAACTAAATTTTTATTAAGAAATGAATTGATTCAACTTAAACAGAAATAATTGAAACCAAATGTAAGCAAATTACATAAAAACTGTATTAATTGAATGACAGTAACAGTAACAGAAAGAAAGAATGGAGAAAGGGAAGAATTGTCTCTAACTGATAGTGTTAGGAGAATAATTCAACACGCCCAAATTAATAAAACTTCAGGCTTTCAACATCTGTCATTGGACATAGACCTTCCCCAGGATCCGCCACACCACTATCATGGCTGAAGATGATACTTCCTGAATTTGTCTAGTTTGTCTCTCCATCTTGTATCCTGCCAGCCTCAGTTGCACATGTTCTCTCTTGGGATCCATGTTGTGAGTCATGATATCCATCAGTTGTCTGCCATTCTTACAACATGATCAGCCCATAGCCATTTGAGTTTTCTAGAGGATTCTATGATGTCTCAGACTCCTGTTTTCTCCCCGATGTATTGTGCTGTCTCGTGATCTCTCCATGTGAGGTTGAGCATGATTCATTCATATGTATGTTGCATGATTATCAGTTTGCAGGTCAGTCTCTTGGGTAGGTTCCGTGTTTCAGCTCCTTAGGTGACTATCAGGAGAAAGCATTGGTTGTATATTCTTCTTTTTAGGACTAAATTATTTGAATGAAAAGTAGGACATCTTAACACTGCTGTAAATAAAAAAACTTTGACCTAGTGCTCATTTGAAAATCTCAGCTGAGTGAATCAGAGTGGCCTGCACTGTAACGAGCCAATAATTTCCTTACAATATCAATATATGTGCATGTGTACATAGTTTCTCTTTTGAATCATCGCATTGAAATTCAAATATATCTGTATTTTTTCACACATACACTGACTCTGCGACTCCCATGGTAGAAAGGTCGGTGAATCTTAGTGAAGATCAATGTCCAACGAAAGATGCTAAACGGCTGATGATGATATTTACTTATGTATGTAAGTATTGGATATTTACCTCGTAGATGGAATGATCCGAAATAGTACATAGTCTTACTAGTTTATGATAAATAGCAGCTTGATAGTAAGGCTGTAGTTAATAATGTGGAATGCATATACTAAGAGGACACACCCTACCTAATCTGGTAAGAAATCAGTAAGCATATAGTAAATGCCTTCTTCATGATGAAAATTCTTTATTGTAAGCCATCCAGGTCAGTAGAAGCAGAACAGAGTTAGGGCGGGAAAGAGGAAGTATTGTTCTGCTTCCATGAAATATTTAAGCTAGTTACCTCACATCTATTTTGGCCAAGTATCTAGGATGCTTGCTATATAACGGCAGTATTCTGCAAAACAACGTAGCATTCTCACAATAAACTTAATAATTCTTCCTTACGTAAATGATTCCTTCACGGGTTTTGCATTTTCTCATTTTATTTCTCTAACACGAACGGTAGTTTTTACACGAGAAAAAATAAACAACATTTTGCCTATTTAATCAAAACCATCTTGGTAACACAGACGTTTAGTCATTCATTCATTAATTTCCCCACAGTAAGCTTCATTCTCATATTTCCATTTAAGAGTATATCTTTTATTTGGGTCTAATGGTGATGGTGCTAAGTCTAACAGCACCCCCCAGCAAATTTTTTTTAAAGGTGATTTTTAAAAAATTTTTTACATCAATTTTTTTTAGATTTTTAAGGTTCCTCAGGAATATTGTACCCCCAGAGCTCTGGGCCCCTTCCTTCCCCATGCAGTTGCAGGTCCCATGCACTTCTGGATTTATACATACTATTCTGGATAATTCCATAAACAAGGCCAATATCCAATACTTACATATGTAAATATCATTATCATTATCAGCCTTTTAGTGTCCATGTTGGATATAGACCTTCACCAAGATTTGCCAGACCTCTCTACCATGGGTATCACAGAGTCAGTACATCTACATGCATAAAGGAAAGTTGTTGGTTGAAAGGACTCTCAAGAAAATTTCATTATTTATGGGTTCCCCAGAGTAATAAGAGTTTTGAAACTATTGCTATAGAACAAAGGTCGGTAAGTTAGTCTCTCAGACAATTTCACTAACACCCTCATCCTTGGAGGTGCAATTGATGCACTGATAATGGTATGGACTGTGGAATAGTTACGGCTGGTTATGATCACTTTGCACTAATATCCTAGGGAAAGGCATGAATCAGTCTTTTCTTCCACATCCCCAGCTATGAGTAAAATAGCAGGGCAGATTTGGCTCTTTAGTCCCGGGAAGGCAACCAGTCTAGGAGAAGGACAACTGATTCCAAACCAGGAAGTGGAGCCGCTTTGAGGCGGTTTGACGTCCAATTTAATGTTCTTTTGGCAGCTCCTGCAGCCAAACTAATGCCAGACATATCGCTCTCTGCTTTCCTCTAGACTACATCAGCAAGGTCTAAGAGAGTGATTCTGATGACAGGGTCTCCCACAATCTCCTCAAGCTTTTGCCAGGCATGTGACCTGGAGGGCACACCTGAATGTTGTTCCATTGTCTGTAGAGACAAAATGAAGGTCATTCATTTTCATCCTCACTGTTCTCAACGCAACATTCCTGTGGATTCATTTTCTGGATTTGCCAGAATGTGATATGAATCTAATCTTGTAAACAAAAGCAGGGATAGTGAGTTTATTCCCCACTAAATGCTCAACTTTTGAGATCTTGTATCAAACGAAGATTGGTAAAAGTTTAGGGTGCCTGTATGAAATGTCAGCAATCTAATCTTGTAGACCAGAGGATAAACACACAAGTTGTCAAATGATCAACAACACACAGAACTGGATTGGAGAGCAGAGTTCAAACAGTGGCTGAGACAATTTGCATTCACTTTCCAGTAAGGAGCTTGGGAAAGGCATGTATCCATCCCTTCCCCCTCCAATACATCATGAGCCAGCATGGTAGGGTAAGGCCCATTTCTACACCCCCATCCATGTCTTACACTTACTTGGGGAAGATCTATGCCCAACAACAGACCTTCTCATTCGGGCTGGGAGCACGTGTAAGTACGCTTTGAATTTTTTGACACACATTTATGAAAAGCCTGAATATAGCGGCCATTTTGAATACTCAATAAGGTCACATGACCAGCATATTTGTATAATTTTGTGATGAATGAAGTGCGAATCTTATAACCTTCAAAATTATATGTGAGAAAACTCCAATCAATCCATTATGACCTTGCTTTGTAAACCTTAATTTTTTTTTTGATCCCCCCCACCAAAAAAAAACATGCCTGTTGAGTTAATGGATGATCAAAAAAAAAAAAAACAAAGCAAATGATGCAAATTTATTCCCCATTAGGTGCTCTACTATTGAGGCCTTGTACCAGTCTGAGCAAAGCTGAGTAAACATCTTTAGTTGCTCCAAACAATTACTCCTGCTTGTGGCCTTAAGTATAATTTGAGAGAATTTCAGGGGGTGTTTTATTAACTGTAAACTGCAATTGTCCTTCATCTGGTGGGGGTAGAAGAGAAAACTCAATGGAGATGACTGCCCTTCAACTTGCAGCCTATTGTAACCCGAGGGTGTTGGTTTGGAGTGATTAGAATTCCAGTCAACAAAATACAAGGTGTAGTTTGGAAAAATGAACTCTGTCCTTTGCTTTCTCTGCTGTTCATTTCATAAATATCTCTGAATGTCACACACTTTTTCTCTTAAGGGAAATGAGGCATGCTGGGAAGGTACGGTTTTTATACGTTTTATAATTCTGATCTCAAAGTGTTTCTCTTCATTATTAACCCATCAATTGCAGAAGGTAGAAAATGTTATGGTTATTTATTGCAAGATGAAAACTCCAGTCTATTGCAAGAGAAAATCTTTCAACTGTTACAAGATGAAGGTCCTTGTCCATTATAAGTTAACAATTGCAAGATGAGAAGCCCTGACTCAGATAGAACTGAGTTGCCATCAATAACAATAAATTGGATATTTTATTGAGTTGGCCATAGAACTGAAATGACAGGAATTTACATCATTCGCAGTTAATGGATTAAACATATTTTTTGCATAATTTACTTTTTTGTGGCTTCTTTTAAACTCAAGGCTCATTTAGTGGATCCAGTCTTCACTGACGACTTGTAAAAATCAATAAAGAAAAGGAAAAAATGACAAACTATCAAATGAATAGTGGTGATGTATGTGTAAGGGCTGTGAAAGAGCCCAACAGTTTGAACAGTATAATCATGAAAAGACTACGAAAAGAACAGGCTCCGTTCAAAACCTTCAACATTATTTAAACAATTTTAGTCAACATTTGATTTTGTAACAAAAATATTAATAATATTTTCAAATTTTTGTTTTCAATTGATTTTCCAAGTAAATCCCCATTAGAATGTCTGAAACAATCATGAATCTCTTATTATCTCCCCTTCTTATTAAGATAACAGCTTTCTTTCTTTGTTAGGAATGCTGTCTATCTCTCTTAAACCACTCTCTCATCAGATCACAATTCCTTACAAATGCTGCTAACCTATTCAAATCTGGTCTTGTCAGAAATGAGAAATGAAGGCGAGATAAAATGCATATTTTCTGAAAAGATATCAAACGCAGGAAATGTAAGAAAGAAGACAAGAGAGGAAGGTTATATCTATGAACATTTAGATCAGTGTTTTTAATCATTTTACCGCAGCAGCCCCCCCCCTCAAAAGCGGAACCTTGCCCCATGCCCTCCCACTTAACCTCTTTCCACCAATTGATTAGTTTGATTCGGGTAATGCAAATCTGTGAAAAATTAATCTTAATATATTATATTCTTCACAATGTTATGCAAACACTCAGGAGAATGCTCTACGTAATTAGAGAAATTCTGTCTTTTTTCCAGCAGATTTGTGCCCCGTTTTGAAATAATTTACGTTTACCATGGGGCTAAGACCTCCAGGTTGAGTATCACTGTTTTAGATAAACTTAAAAGAGGAATTGATACTTGTGTCCAGAAAAACCAAGAACAAAGTACTAAAGAACATTTTTTTTCTTTTATTTTCACACGTCTCAAAGAAGATATTGAGCCTTTGAATATCTAGACCTTTTTTATGACTAGTAAAAAATAAAAATATATTTACAGTAACAGAAATAATTTGAGACTCTTTAAACAAGATAGCCTATTAACTGCGGATGATGGAAATTTAGTGTAGCTCTATGGCTAATTCATAAAAAGTTGTTCAATTGTGATTGATGGTCACTCAGTTTAATCTGTGAATCAGGGCTTTTATTGTGCAATTAATAACTTTTCAATGAACAAGGGCTTTTATCTTGCTATGGATAACTTGCCATGGATTATCTTGCAATGGGCAAGGGCTTTTCTTTAGCAATGGGTACAGGCTTTTATCTTGCAATGAATTATCTATCATTGAACAAGAGCTTTTATCTTGCAATGGGCTAGGGCTTTCACCTCGCTATGGATTATCCTGTAATGGGCAAGGGCTTTTCTTTTGTACTGGACAAAGGCTTTTATCTTGCAATGGGCAAGGGATTCTTTCTTGCAATGGCTAACTATTACTCTTCATCATCTTAAGCAGTTGATGGGTAAAACATTTTTGGTGACTTTACTTTCACTTGCTTTTTATCACATCGTTTTTTGTTTTTTTTGCAACAAGACCTGTAACAAGCGGTGTGGCCATAGGGACTCCTCTCCTCAAAACTTTTGCAGTAAAAAAAATAAATAAATAAAAATAAAATAAACGATTTTGAAATTAAACATGTAATTATCAGCCTTCCTTAGCCATTTTTATGGCTGAATTAGACGAAAATTGCAGAATCTCGGAGATTTTGCTTTGAAACCAGATTATAGAACTTTGCATTTCTTCAAATTTCATGATTGATCAAGTTAATGTTTGAAATGGATTTTATCATCTCAGACCAGTAAAATGCAAGGAATTAGGGTTCAGAGATGATAAGAAATACACTACCACCATCTGAACCCCTAGCTTGATTTCGGTAGGGTAACCTTTCACCTCCGCATCAAAATATAATGGAAAGACTTCATCTTAGAATCTCTAAGCAGGACTAACTATTCCTGCTAAAGCGTAAAGAATAGGATCTTTTTTTCTGTATCATTCAAATATCTCAATGACTTTGAGTTCTCTTCCTAAATTGCAAAGATGTACCATGAAATTTGCATGGGTTTTGCTAGGAACAGAGAAGCCATTTTTTTTCCATCTGTAAAGAATTTTTTCTCTCTCTAATATTCAAATATGACTTATTCCCTTATTAAATTATGAAGTTGCACCATGGTATACCCAGGGGTTCACCCCTCATTCTCTTCCTCTTCATGTTTTGTTAATGAAAAGACAAATTCTGTTTTGCAAAGATATCATTTTTCATCACTTCCTTTTTTTTATTTCTTTCTTTTCTCCTCTCTCATTCAAATCTATCTTTTTATCTCCCTTCTTCTGCCTGACTCAGCTGTGTTAACCTTTATCTTCTCTCTCATTCAACTCTTTCTCTCTTCTCATTCAACTATCTCTTTCACTTCATTCTTTTTCTCTTTCATTCTCTTCTCCTTTGTAATTCAACTATCTTTCTCTTCTCTCCCACTCAATTCTCTATTTCTCTTCTCCTTTCACACTCATCTGTCTCTTCTCTTTTCTCTCTTCTTATCCAACTATCTTTCTCTTCTCTCACCCAACCTGTTGTTCATCACTCGAATCTATCTCTCCCTCATTTCTCACTTCACCATCTTTCTCCTCTCACTCTACCCAACCTTCCTCTTCTGTCACACTTCACTCTCTTTCCCTTCCCGCTCAACTCCACCTTCCTCTCTCACCTCACTATTTTCCCCTCACACTCAACTCTCATCTCTCACTTTCCCTTTTCACTTTCTAACATTATTGTTATTGATTATTTGTCAAAGCTTCAAACAAGCACTTGTACTCCCTGACCCAGAAAGGCCCACAATTCCACCCCCCTCATCGAGAAATAGAGGGAGTGAAAGACAAAGTCACAGGAAACATTGTCTATTTTAAAACTCTGAAATCTGAAGCCGTCTTTTCACTGAATTTTTTCTTCGACTATTTTCAAAAAATCCGAAGCAATTTGCATTGATCGGAATCGGAGACTCAACAAAACTTTGAGTCAGATACGTGGGTGGATGTTTGGCTGGGTAGCTTGTTGGTTAGATCATTCCTCTTAAGGCCATGAGGTCTACACTTTTAGATTCGAATTAGACTTTTGAACTTTAATTTATTCACTTACAGACAAAAAAGAGATTTTGATTTCAGATCAGAGGTACACAGGACTCTTTAGCTAAGGATATAATTAGCCTGAAATGCAATATTGCTGACTCTAAATAAGGCTTTGAATTGAGCACTGTTTGCGAATTGTCCATGAATAGGGAGTTCCTGAGGTATGGGATGCAGTGAGATGGGCGGGCTACTTAAAAATGCCCCCTAATAGTGGGGACCTCCAAAATCTTTATAAACTGTAGTTCATGTCCCTACAGCATTTCTACGGAAAAATCTCACTAAAAATTTTAGGGGTTCCCTCAAGGAGCCAAACTCCCCAATCCTCCACATTCCTTGCTATGCCTCTGTGGGGATGCAACTTTGAGTCAAGTCTAAAGCCAGTTCATATTGCAATGTAAGTCTATGCTTAAATATTGTCTGCCAGCATTCATGCTTTTTTTTTTTAAATTCAGACTTTTTTCGTTGATCACTGTTCAACAAAAGGTGACAGAACTCATTCATTGATCACCCTTTTTTCCAAATTTTCAAATGATCGACCCCTGCAAAAAAATGGTCACGTGACATTTTTTATTGAGTGTCTAACCAGACCGGTTATTATTAATATTATTATCAGAAGTATTGTAAATCATTTTTCATTATTTACTATTATACTATTTTTTCACCTTCATCTTGATTTTTATTTGTACATCTATTTAGATGAAGGTAAGAAAGTAGTCGTAACTAATAAAAATGTAGTCCATTGCAATCTTGATGGAATATTATGCTCTTCCTTTCAACCAATTTTGGATGCGTTCCATCAATTTCCGCCTTCATACAATCATTGGGAGCAGTACTTGCTCAAATCGATCATTTGATTTTCCGAAAGGAACTCATAGTGGAAGACTTCCTTCCAATTCTGCCACATACACAGCATCACTTTCTTCAGATGAAGATCAGCTTCTGGCATAATATAAGGCAATTTATTTTGCTTCTTCACAATCTTTAGCATTTAACTTTGTATTAACTCATTCTGGCCTGGAACGCACATAGGAGCGCTTCAAATTTCCCGCCACGCAGAAATGAAACACCTGAGTACTGTGGCCATTCAAGATTATAATGAGGTCAGATGACCATTATATTTGTATAATTTTGTCATATATGAAATCCATATCTTATAATCTTCAAAATGATATAAGGATTCCTATCCATTAAGTCCTTGTCGTCCCTGCTTTGTAACCCTTAAAAAACCCAGGCCTGAGTAATTCAAGATTCTGATCACATGTAACCCTTAAGGAAACCAAGGCCTGAATGAGTTACATTTAAGTTACTGATCACCGACATATGCTCCAGTTGGTTTATTTTTCTCACTCAATTTATGTGGAGGCCAAACATCAAAGTGACTAACATAGCAAAATTGTTAAAAAAGATTCGCAATGCTTAATTTGAATAATTTAAGTATGTCAGTTATTTCCAGCATCATATAATGATAATCATTATTCCCAAGTAATATCTCAATAGACAGCTGACCATAACTGGTCTATTGAACTGTGAAGTACCATCACCAGAAAATCTTTAGTACGACACTTTACAAACCACTTTTCACACAAGAGAGAATTCACAGTGCCTTCTTAAACTGAACAAATCTTTTTTATTTGAGTTGAATTTTTATCTAAGAAAACAGGATAAAAAACCAAAATGTTGTTCCATTTTCTTTAGAATCAATAAACAAAACACCAATTTTGATAATTCAAAAAAAAATATATACTGATATATATGAGCTATCAAACAAAAGCAATCTTTTCAAATGATTAAAAATAAGTTTTTAATAATTATCTAAATGCTAATCTAATGAAAAAATTAAAAAAACAGAATAAATTTTTGTTCAGCCCAACAAAAATGCAATGATATGACAGCAACCACAATAAAACTAAAAGAATTTAGTTTAAACTCAACACTCCTAATGCCATCTAATGACAAACACAAAATAAACTTTTTGGACAAACTGATAGGAATGTTATTTCTATTATTATTCGGACTATCTTGGTTGTTTTTCATACAACATTTCGGCCGTTGTATTCTACGGCCTTCATCAGGTATCATCTGGTAGGTGTGGGGAAGTAACGAACCAAACCCTTTATTTAACCGAGTGTGAGACAATAATAATACTAATGCTAAGAGGGGAGTGCGGTCAATATACCCCCGTCGGTTAAAATAAAGGGTTCGGTTCGTTACTTCCCCCACACCTACCAGATGATACCTGATGAAGGCTGTAGAGTACAACGGCCGAAACGTTGTATGAAAAACAACTAAGATGAGGATGGTCCGAATAATAATAGAAATAATAATAATACCTCATCTAAAAAATTCAGAGATATACTGACCAAGATGAGGATAGTCCGAATAATAATAGAAATAATAATAATACCTCATCTCAAAAATTCAGTGATATGATAAGAATGTGTTGCACTAATCTATCAAAAGGGTTTGGTTGCCAGTCCAGAGGATCAGTGTTTGAAATCTTGGCTTTTAATCGGTCTTGAACATCAACCCCTTACATATGTAGAAAATGCAGATCTACCTCAATCATCACATTAGACCCAAAGATATACATTAGTCCCCTTCAAAGTACTCCCCCTGCAATGTAACTCACTTTCCCAGGTTGTCTAAGTCTAAAACATTAGTCAAGTTTATCATATTACCATTCGGGAGAAAAAAAAAGGTGCAGACCTACCCTAACAATAGGGATAAGTGGTACAATCGCATTGGACAAGATAGTTCTCTTGCCAGTAGGTACAGGTGTGATGAATATATTGTTACCATAAAGAAATATGAAATTTTCAACCAAACAGAAGTATCAACAATAACAAAAAAAGTATTTAAGTAAAAAAGAAAGATTTTTTAAATATAATGACCAAATGGATTCATCAGTATTTCTATTGATATTCGGACCATCCTCATCTTGGTTGTTTTTCATACAACGTTTCGGCCGTTGCACTCTACGGCCTTCGTCAGGTATCATCTGGTAGGTGATGAGGATGGTCCGAATATCAATAGAAATAATAATAATACTTCATCTCAAAAATTCAGAGGATCCATCAGTGTTACAGGTTTTTCTTTTTTTCTCTGAATGATTTTCGACTTATTTGGCGTTGGTTTCGCTATCTTGTTGGCTTTTTGGTTTTCCTCTGTCTCAATTGCATAAAATTACAGCACGCCAACTAAACCTACTCACAAAATACTTACCAGCCCCTAAACATGTTTTTTTTTATGTTCTATTCCCAAAAAATGTTCTAACAAGAGATGATTGAAATGTAGTATATATACTGTTTATTCCCGAACCTCACAGACATAGACTACACTATCATCAACATATTACAGCATGAACAAGGCACTCATTTCTCAAAGGGATAAAGGGTGCAAAAATGTTTTTCATGCAAAACTTTGTGTTTACAAGACATGACTTAAACTTAGAAAAAAAAATGGCCAAAATTTTTCAGCTCAAAATGAGGCCAACAGTGGCTGAAACAGAAATTAAAATCAAGTGATTCAACCTGCCCTTTGCCTGACTAGCCTCGCTCTCCCCTAATATTTTTCATTGATATCTTTTTCAAAGCTTGCAAGTCAGTGCAACATTTAACAAAGATCAGAAATTCAAGTACTTACAAATCAATAAATCTGACTGATTGGTGTAAGGAACAATAATAGTTATTTTGTAAAGAGATGGTTACACTTACCCACCATCCTCCAAGGCCCGTCTTTGTTCGTTCTGATTCAATACCATTTATGCTGGGGAAAAGTTGACGACGGCAAAAACCCAACTCCAACATTCCCGAAAGACGGACGACTTTAAACTGGTAGGAAGATAAAGACAGAAGTTGTTGAAATGGTTTGACAAGTAAAAACTTTGTTTAATTCAATTGATTCAAATTCAAGTCTCATCCAAAGTTACTTTTTTTAATTCCAATTTTGTGCAATTCAATTTCACAGCAAATGAATAGATTGGCTAAAAACATTGAGATAAAAGGCAGTCTGACTCATGAATCACTGATGTCTCTGTAATTAAAGAATCTCAGCTCTCAATCTATACAAAGAACTCTACCTGAAGAAGACTGTAGAATGCATCAACCAAAACATCAAAGATAAGAATATTAGTCAAAACAACTAATGGACGAGTTATCAATTCACCGAGTACACACTGGAGGTGATGTATTTCAAGAGATGATGTTATAGGATGTATAAATTATGGCACTGGCTGAAAGGTGTGACAACATATTTGTTTTGGGGGGGGGGGCTGAAGATGACCATGGCTTCAATACCGACTGGTAAAGAAGCTGCAGTGATCTGTGAGGTCTGAAGTCATGACTTGTGCTTAGCAGGACAAACAAGACAGCTTGAGACAGACAGAGATGCAGTGGATGACCAGGGCGCTCTGCTTGCCATGATGTGTACCCAACAGATATCCGGCAAATTAGTCTACAACAATTCATCTACAAATACAATTTATCTACAATAATTCATCTACAGATATAAAATAGATGCACATACATATAGACACATACACATATATATATTCATACATGTGTGCACATATGAGTGTGTATGCTTGAATATGTGAGTATGTGCATGTGTGTGTATTTGTTAAATTTCTTTTACATATACTTGCAGATGAAATATCAGTATAAAAGTATTGTAGATGAATTGTGTATGTGGATAAACGATTGTAGATGAATTGTGTACATGGATAAACGATTGCAGATGAATTGCGTACATGGATAAACAATTGTAGATGAATTGTGTACGTGGATAAACAATTGTAGATGAATTGTGTACGTGGATAAACGATTGTAGATCAATTGTATACGTGGACAAACGATTGTACATCAATTGTATACCTGGACAAACAATTGTAGATCAATTGTATACATGGGCAAATGATTGCAGATCAATTGTATACATGGGCAAATGATTGCAGATCAATTGTATACATGGACAAATGATTGTAGATTAATTGTTTATGTGGATAAATGATTGTAGATCAATTGTATACGTGGAAAAACGATTGTAGATCAATTGTATACATGGATAAACGATTGTAGATCAATTGTATTCGTGGGCAAATGATTGTAGATGAATTGTATATGTGGATAAATGATTGTAGATTAATTGTATATATGGATAAATGATGGTAGATGAAGTTGTCTGTTCCCTAGACTGATTGCCAACCATGACTAGAGAATCCAGTCTTACTAAAGATGTAATAAAAATGGCAGGAGTCATGTATAAAGTTCACAAGCCCAAGACATTGCCTGTCAGATGACAAAATCATAATCTCATACGAGCAAAATCAAGAGTTGGATGACACAAGGTCAGGTTCAATGTGGGATCCAACATGCATGTATGTGGAAAAGGAAAAGAATTCTCAGCAATCATTGTCATGAAGGTGTCAGGACTACCCTAGACCCTCCCCTTACGGTGCAATGGTGAGGTGCTGCCATCCCCAGGACCAATCTCGCCTCATTTATATTGCAACCCACCTAAAGACAAGAACACAACCAAAGATCAGATACTTCACTCTGATCCAAGCCAGAAGGCTGAGAAAAGAGCAGAAAGAAAACAAATACTGTTGAAAATAAATAGCTATTTGGGTAACTTGAGAAATAACCAGTGGGGTTCATAAAACAAACATCAAAATTTTCATTCACTTCAGTATTTACGTACATAGCAAAACGGCAAATACTAAAAACACAGAGAAATTCATTGGAAATTATTTTATATTTTACTTTGAATACATTAGCTCAAACAGAAACATTCAGAACACATATTAGCAAATAAAGATTATTTAACTCATTCAGGCCTGGATTTTTCCAAGGGTGACAAAACAAGGACATAAATGTATTTAAATTTTCTCATTTTCTAAGAAACCCTGGGAAGTCATTTATGATTTTGAAGATAAAATTTTCTCTATGGTAAAATTACACAAATATAATGGTCATGTGACCTCACCATGTATTCAAGATGGCTTCTTTATTCAAAACAGTCACAAAATTCAAGGCGAACCTACATGCATTTTCTCCTGGCCTGATCGAGTTAAGAGAGAACAAAAAGAAACATCTTACCCTAATGTAGCCTTTTGGACAGAGTGTAGCGGTCAGTTTCTCTGTCCAGGGATTGTCAATCATACTTTGTTCTGCAGTGCTGACCTCTTGTAACCTTTGAAAACAACAAAAGTAAAAGTCAAAAACATTTTTAAAAAAATAAACATCCAATTAATCAAAAATAAATTGTATATCTGTATCTCAAATAAATGAATCATAGTAGCCCACACGTAAACTAGAACTGATTATCTTAAAAATACCAGCATTTGGACATGGTTGGTCCCAAAATGTCCAAAGAGACCCCAAAAAGTACTTCACTGAAAAAACAAAGATAAAAAGTTTCAGGGTTGTAGCTAGGAAAATGTGACCAGGAGCCCCCAAGAACACACAGAGACACAAGGACACTCAAAGAGGAATGAATCTGTAGCCCACTTGGCTGATAGGTAAGTCATTTATGGGGCTACAGCGAATCAATATAGGTACTTCCTAACTCAAGCTGGTTTAGCACAAGTGTGAGACACCCAGTGATGATAAAACTCATTACTCTAGTGATGGTTTCTGAACAGTCTGTAACTTACAATGGTAATTTGGAAATACAATTAACCTTATTTCTATCCCTCAAAAATATGTTCATGCCAAAGACTCATTTCTTTTGGTTTATAAGGAAGAGAAGCATCTTAAAAATATTGAAAGTGTGTGTGTGTCCAGACTGTATAGACGGATGGATTGAGCTGAAACTGGCACACACCCACTTTTAGAACCCGAATTTTTTCCAAGCCACTGTAGAAACAGTATTGTTAAACAGATCCACACAGCCTGTACTCTTCTTACAAAGCATCTCGAATCAAGGCTCAACAATGGCTACAACCGCATGTAACAAGCAGCACTTGATATCTCTTAGAAGCAACAGCCGACTCAACATGGAAAGCTTTCTGAAATATCAGAAGTCATCGGGGAGAGGTGTTTGTGTCTTTGCTGGACATTGCCAGAGAGTGAAACAAGAGCTCATCATTGGACACCACACCATGGAGACCATACCATGGACACCACGGCATGGACACCACACCATGGACACCGTGCCATGGACACCACGCCATGGATATGGAAGTGGTCGTTGCCCACCTAGAACATACATTAACTAACTCAACTTTGCACAGACACAGGATGTGACCCTGCCGACCTTCCAAATTCAATGCAGGTCCGAGATATGTGGCGTGTTAGAATCTATGGGATCCGAGCAAGTTTGACTAGATGATGATGACGATAAATTCAATAGGCATATTAATGTCATACTAAATTGTTGTAGTAAAAGAAAATGTTATTTCTTATAAACAATCATCACCACCGTAACAATATCAGGATTACTTGCCCTTCCTTTTGGATTGTTAAGATGATCATTGATGAATTTCAAATAATCCGAGATATGTTGAGAGTATTGTTCAACAGAGTCCTTGAGAGTTTTCAAATCTTTTAAATAAAGAATACTCACAGTGTATGTGTTCATACAGATCATAGAGACAGCAAATCGGAAATTTGATAAACAGATTTTTTAACCCAGGAAGTGTCGTAGACTTTTAGTAAAGTTGCAATAGAATATAATCAAAAGAGAAAACTAGTCAAAAAATTGTTGACAATTGTTGACAATTGTTGACAGAATCCAATAAAAAATAAATACAGATAAGAAAATACAATAGTATTTATATTGTTCCTAAATTAAGTGATGCTACAATACATTCAAGTATTTCATAGACCAATAAAAAATAATCCATCAAAATAGGATTTCCTGCCAGTTGAACTGCCTGTATCGGCTGCCTGTATCTACGAAGAGCAACTTGACTGCCAATCCCCTAAAAACTAATACAAGGCCATTCCTGCTTGATCATTTTTTTTTCTCTGTCAAACTGGCTTTACTTTAGACCATACAATGGTTGAATTTGCCTTCTGCATTAAAAGTCAACATGGGCACCAATTTCTGTAAGCGTTTTGGTATGGACTCGATAGATCTTTAAAAAGGAATAAACATGTTGAATGCGCTGCCTTAGTTGATCCAGAGTTTGTGGTTTGGGCTGGTACATCTCCTCCATGCCCTCCTCTGTAAACACACACAGAGGAAGGAAGCACACAAATAGAGCAATACTTACAAAAGTTACGGGTAACCCTAGACATTGATCAGCCTCCATCTGAAGAATTCAAACAGAAACTAATAGCATTTGAAATAGATAATTATGTAAAAGACACCCTTACCCGATGGCGTAAATATCGGGAAGGTCTTCATTATCCAAATTGAGCAAAGACGTCAGATCGTCAGGGGGCGGTTTTGTACCCACATTCCATGTACATAAATATACCCTGAAAAGAAAAAGAAAAAAAATGAGTACAACTGAATGCTGGTTTCCAATACAAGCAGGCCAACCCACAAGGAAGATTGTATTGCACCAATCTTCGAAGCCAAATATTCCCTCCATCTTGTGCTATACTAAAATAAGTTTAATAAATACTTATCAGGCTGTTCACCTACACACACAAGTCAAAAATCATTAATAATGTAATTATGAAATAAATACAGTACAATGTTCACACCCCACAAACTCCACTTGGCCTGGGGCCAGAAGATACTAATCTTTATAAATCTCTCTCTTTATATACATATATGTCTAGAAATATTCATATATTTAGTGTTTGAAGCTATAACGCTGTCATTTCAGTCAATTATTTCTCTACATCTGTTATTGTGATTTATGTAATTTTTTCAGCGGTTTTTATGTTTCACACAGCATTAAATATCATGGTACTATGTGTGAATTTTTATTGTTGGGATCATCAGCTGTTTACCATGTAACTGTTTTGAGGATTTGAAATCAAAACAGTTACATTAACATGACTCCCAGGATATGTTGATCAAACAGCACTTGAGCTATGATGCTGAAAAATAGCTTTATTTCATTTCATTTTTATATATATAAGAAATGGATCTACATGATCTGACAGAATGATTATGAATTGCTTTTGCATTACAGGCAGCTGTTTAGCTCAATGGTAAGAGTATCACAACATTGAAGTGGCCACCATATCAGTTGCAGGTTTGATTCCTGCAGCAACCCCATTTTCTTTAATTGTTTATTCTATTTACGCTGTCTAGGTGAAGTGATAGATTAACTGTGTAACAACAGGAGATCATTTCAAATGTTTCAATATAATATAACACTATATATATACATATTTATATATATTTATAACAAACCATATGTTTTGTTTTTAAATTTTAAATAGTACTTTTCATAAATATTCAAACAAGCATAAAATCTGTTGTTACTGCCTAATCTTGCAGGGGACATGATGGATTTTGAGCAGAGAGAATACACTTACTAGTTCAGCAACCCTTCCAAATAGCAAATGTGAGTTCACCTTTTCAATCTCCTTGATTCATTCTGAACAAGATTTCAGAAGAATAGAAAAAAAAAAAAATTTTCTTTCCATTTAACAATTTGATTCTATTAAAAAAACATTTCCCAGAATTTTAGCATTCGGAACCAGAAAACATAACTAAATGCACGCCTCGTTCATCAGAACAAAATTTGTTATTCATGTAATGTTCCTGTTTTTTCAATAACTTACGACAAGTACTGTATATATATATATATATATATATATATATATATATATATATATATATATCCGTGCAGTTGTAGAATCCTGCGACATATGCAAGACTCCTTATATGTGATTGAACAAAACAGAAATTGGTTCTGAGCACTAAATTTCTGGAAAATGTTTTTTTTTCATAGATTTACATTGTCAAATGAACCAAACCAAGTATTTTTTCCTCTCCTGCTAAAACCTTGTTCAGAATCGATCAAGGAGATTGAAGAGGCTGATATTGCAATCTGGAAAGGTTGCCAAACAAGTTACTCTAACAGCCTCAAACTAGACCAATACTTATATTAAAAAGAATGCAAACTAGCAAAAAAAACAGTTTGTGCTTATTCAAATACTTAGGAGCAATATTTCTATATAAATAATGGTTCCTTTATATGAAAAGTACTACTCATAAGAGCATATATATATATATATATATATATGAACCAAATTATTTCATATCAATATAACTTGTATATATATCAGCAAAATGGTTATTTTATAACCGCATAAAACATAGATACACACATATAAACCAAATAATTATCTCATACCTCCATAAACACATAATGGTAATGTTCATATGAATGTACAAAAGAAAGAAAATTGACTTAGCATCTCATAAAATGTCTACAAACTGAGAAGCTAAAAAAAGTCAAGAAAATACAGATTGACACAAAAAAAAGACCAAAAATAAAGATTGACAAAATTTGACAAGAAAATATACGTGGACGCGAAGTACGGATTGACACACAAAAAAGAAAAGACCACAAAATAAGAATTGACATATAAAGACAACAATAAAAAGACCAAACAAAAAGACCAGAAAATATGGATTGACAATAGGAACAGAGAATAAAGATGGACACAAAAAAGCAAAAAGGAAGATTGACCAAAAAGATACCAGGAAATAAGGATTGACAAAAAAGACCTGAAAATAATGATTGACAGAAAGACAAGAAAGTAAAGACTGATAAAAAAAAGAAGAGAAAAATAAGTAAGCATCTCATAAAACATCTACAAACTTAAAATAAGCTAAAACAGACAAGAAAAAGTTTGACGGAAGGGGAAAAAAAAATTGTGATAGACAAAAAAAAAAAAAAAAAAAAAAAAAAATTGCCAGAAAATAGTGATTGACAATAAAAAAAAATAAAAAAAAAAAAAAAAGACCAGGAAATGAGAATTGACAAAAAAAAAACAAAAAAAAAAACAGAAAATAGTGATTGACAAAGAAAAAAAATGACCAGAAAATAGTGATTGACAAAAAAAATGACCAGAAAATAATGATTGACAAGAAAAATTTTAAAAAAAACAGAAAATAGTGATTGACAAAAAAAAACAAAAAAAAACAGAAAATAGTGATTGACAAA
>OY735242.1:34638852-34648852 GCA_963457665.1 Thysanoteuthis rhombus | reverse complement strand
CTTTTGCTTGACGAATTCTACCATTTTTTGTTTTGAGAGAGAAAGATATGATTAAATTAAACAAAAAGCTTGGAATTGTTTC
Source organism: Thysanoteuthis rhombus (assembly GCA_963457665.1). Classification (NCBI taxonomy): domain Eukaryota; kingdom Metazoa; phylum Mollusca; class Cephalopoda; order Oegopsida; family Thysanoteuthidae; genus Thysanoteuthis; species Thysanoteuthis major. Next base: position 34,648,770 of record OY735242.1, on the reverse strand, counting down.
ATTTCAGTTTTTGATGAGACATCAATTAAAGACAGAATCTTAATTGAATTAAAATTCATAAGAAAACAATTTTCAAAAATTAATTCCTGGACCCAAACATATATTATAAGCAAGACCAACAATGCTTGTATATGTATATGTATATCAGTATCAGTGTATGTGTGTATTTGTACAAATGTTTTTGTATGTGTGCGTATGTATATGAAAGTATGAGTATGAATTTATACATGTGTATGTGTGTGTGTGTGCCTGAGTGTAAATGCATGTATTAGTATACGTTCATATCCTTATGGATTATATGTGTATGGGTAGGTATGTGTATGCGTGTGTGCTGTGAATTATTTATATGTTACTAGTAATACTAACATTTTCTCAATGACCGACACCCATTTGTACTAAAGAGAAATGTAGGTGAGAGCAGAGTAGTAAGGTCAGACATAATAAGGAAAAGGTTACTAATAGGAATCAAAGACACTCAAAGAGATGGAAATACGTTACTGTAAAGAGTCATAGAAGCCTGACAAAGACCAAAATTATCAAGAGTCACAAGAACCGAAACTAAATTATAGGAAACAAAACACGTCTGGTTATTCATTCAATAGAAACCGCTACATGACCAACGTCTTTTGGCAATATGCCGTTTTGAGGGTGATCAATTGAAAAATTGGAAAAAGCATTTTATTGGGCAGTGATTACTAAAAAAGTCAGAATTTTCAAAAAAGAAAGTGGGAATGTTGCAGGACACAAACTAAGGGACCATTTTAGCAGACACTTACATTGCAAATTTGACCTACTAAAAACCTATAAATTTTCAGCCCCCCAGCTACAATGGTGCAGCCAGTATACACAATATAAACATACGAATCCAGCCAACTAGACCTGCTTTAAAACTGGAGAAACCTATGTTGACAGTTTTGATAGGTGGTCTCTGATTTTGATGCTCAGATTTCACTTATTCACAAGGTTCATCTAAAAAGAATCCAGCCAATTTGAATACCTTAAGAACCAGGAGGGCAGCTTTGATGTAATTTGAGTCAGTGGGGACCTTATTGCACATGTGTGAACAGACATTCTCCTGTATGGTAACTCGGTTAGTAGTGACTAGTATATGAGTGAGCTAGTAACTGCATGACCATCGCATACATAAAGATTGAACCTCTGTCTATTCTCCGTGCCTCGTGCAGGATATTTTGACAAAACATTACATCAAGATTTGGTTCCTTGCAACTTCTGGCTTTTCCCTAAAGAGACTTCAGACTGGGGACAAGATTAAGGAGAACATGACAAATCATCTAATGGTGACCCCAAATGAGATTTCTGCAGGCCTGTTTTGAAAAGTGATGCTGGATTAAGTGTGTGAAGTTCCAAAGGGAACACTTTGATGGAGACAGACACCCCGTTGCCCTAGGTAAGCTAATGGAAACCGTCAACCAAAACTGTCAACATAGGTTTCTTTGCTTGTCTGGTAGGCTATATATATATATACATATATATATATATATATATATATTGCACGTACAAGCCATACCAATGGAGTTAAAGGGCTGAAAATTTCAACTTCTACTCATCATAATTAGAAAAAAGTTTTTTTCCAGAAATTACCCCCCAAAATAGGTTTAGTCGGAGGTCTAATTTGCAATGTGAATTTATGCTAAAATTGATCCCTTAATTTGTGTCCAAGCTTGTTTTTTTTCAAATTCAGATTTTTTTTAGCGATCATTGCACAACAAAAGGTGAGAGATGGAACTTATTCGTTGATCACCACCCCCTTTTTCAATTCTCTAGTTGATCAAGCCCAACACGGTATTAGAATTAAATTGCTGGATACTTCTCAGATAGATCTTAATCATATCAAAATAACATAATTTTGTTGAATTTAGTTGATCGTACAATTTCTTAAAAGAAAAGGTAGACAGGTCTGGTTAGTCACTAAGTAGAAACCATCAGGTGACCAATGTCTTTTGGCAGCATTTTAAAAAACAAACAAACATGAATGCAGCTGGACGTAAATCATGGACCGATTTAGCTTAAACTTACATCATGAATTGAAGCCATCCACTGAAAAACCTATCATATAGGGAAGAATTTTTTTTTAAAACAAATGTTGAAATTTTTAGCCCCTTAGCTCCATAATCAAAATCTGGGTAATCTAAAGGTCGTGAGTTCTATCCTCACCTGGGGCATATTAATTTTGTTGCAAGAATAACAGACAACCAATGGACATTATGACTCACAGCATGGATCCCCAGAGATCACATGAGAAACTGAGGCCGACCGAGTACAAGTTGGAGAGATGAACAAAACAAATTTAGAAAATACTGGCTCTGCCACGCCCACGATAGAGAAATGTGGCAGATCCTGGGGAAGGTCTGTGTCCAACGACGGACGTTAAAAGACTAATGATGAGTTCCATCGATGCAGCCTGTACGTGCTATACACACTAATATAGCTTGCTAGCTAGACCAGCTTGAAAACTGAAGAAAACCTATGTTGACAGTTTTGGTTGACAGTCTCTTTAATAATGGTTGACCATGAACTATCTAATAGAAAATTCAAGATGATATTCTAGCAACTTAATGAATACTTTCAAAGTGGATGGCCAGGACTTAACTACTGGGTACATCACAAATCTTTCAATTACAAAGGTGTAATTTTGCTTTTTTTTCTCCTCTTTAATCAGTGGTTTTTGTCGAGGAAATACACATGGATCAATGGTGTCATAAATGAGACTTTACGCAAGTGTTTAGTATAATAACATGTGATTTCCCACACTATCACACAAGGAAATCTTTGTTGGTTACTCGGTAATTACAGTATTTGGGATTTCTGGGTAAGCAACCAGTCAAAAGCAGTAATTGCCTCACGACGCTCATGACATACAGGATGTCAACAATAAAAACTTTCACATACTCGGACGGTAGACACTTCAGACCCATAATAACGCAAAAATTTAGCGTTCATAATTTTCTACTGGTGTTATAAATGAAGCAAATTTTCTATTTTCACACACCTTAATGTGGCTTTGCTCTTACAATTGAGCTACATAGCCGCCAGTAATTCAAAGGCCCAAATAAAAGCGTTCAACTCCAAATTCTCATCTTGTTCATTCACGGTCTATATCTGCTCTATTTGTTTCTTTCAACGCAAACAATTATATTATTGAGAAATGGATATAAATCAAGTGATATTATATAGAAAATTCTGTTTGAAATGATCTTCCGTTATTACACGGTGGATGTATCATTTGTCCTAGACAATGTAAAATAAATGGTTTATAATCATTTCTGTTGGATCATATATTTATTTCTCAATGACGTAATTGTCGCATGGGAACAAATAGAGTAGATGCAGATTGTGAATAAACAAAATGAGATTTAAGAGTCAAAGTAGTTATTTAGGCCTTTGCATTACCGGCAACTGTTTAGCCCAATGGTAAGAGTAATGCTACATTGGAGCAGCTACCCTATCACTTGCATGCTCGATTCCTGCAGCAATCCCTTAATCCAAGTCCAGACCCCACTCGAAACCCTGAAGAGAAAACCATGGGGATGGGGACTGGATGAGGCTAGTCTGGTAGGATCACAGAAATAAATATTAAATATTTTTTTTAAATCACCAGTAGGTTACATTTAGACAAAAGCTGACAAAATATATAGAGAGTGTCTAGTAGAGACAATATGTTAGTAAAATTCCTAACGACAAATGATAGGGAAAGGAGTGATAAGTTTCATTCATTGATTAATGAAAGTTCTCATCCAGTCCATTTTCTTTTTACAGTTGGTGTAACCTGATTGAGGAGAGGCCTTTCCATTTTTTTATCAAGCCATTATTTTGAAAATCAAATTTAACAGGTTCAAAATTGGGACCCATGTTATAAACAAACCACATCATAATATGTCTACAGTATATACATACACAGATATATATATATATATATATATATATATATATATATATATATATTATTGTGTCATCCACAGACAGCTGTTTCGATGTATTACATCTCTTCAGTGTGGCTATAGACATTCCAATATCCCATCCACTACCGCACGGCAGAAATGAAATCTTCATTCAGACCCGCAAGCCAATATCCTACCTCTGGACTACGGAACTGGACGGTCAGTAAGGCTGAATTTAAGCGATATATTCATTTACACAGAAATCCCTCATCCACCAGAGTGCTCTATTCCTATGGAAGAGTATTTATATATACTACCAAAGTATCAATCAAAAATTACAGGACTTATGATGTTATCTATGGATAGATTAATATTTTCAAACATCATTTTCAATCACATAAGTTGTTCTCTCCCTCTCTTTAATTAGCTTTGAAGAGAGAAAGAGAGTATAAGTATGCTTTGCTGCTAAACTTACACGCAGACACAGCGAACTTACAAAGACACAGCTACAGCAGTCAGTCACACTTTAGCTGCAGGCCACATTCAATCACATTAGTCTCTGTCTCTTCAATCAGTTTTAAAAAGTTGAAAAGAGTGAAACTTATATCCTCACTATGATGAGAACAGACAAACAAACATCAAAATTTGTGACTTTTCCTTCTATCAATTGCTACAAAGATTGTCTTTAACATGTATAGATATACGTTACAGTAAGAGTGTGAAGCTGATGACTGTATGCTATTCCTAAGTAACTGTAATGAGTACAATCCTCACTGGGTGTCCCTTACTACTGTGGCCTTGTGACAAGCTAAGCTGTATATACTCTGTTGATACTGAAGTAGAATATACTTGATATTTAATGAATTTAGCTCAATTTGACACAAGGCCACAGTAGTTTGTTAACTATCGCAACACTGTGAAACGAGACATTTCATGAAATAACTGTAATGTTCAGGGATTTCACGAAATCACTAGATTCACAATTTCACTGTAACATATATATATTTATGTACGAATGGTAGGGATATATCCAACATAATGATAATAGAGACAATGTGGAAACCAAGTTTTATTCAAGATGAGCTCTATTTCTATTATTGTGACAAGTTTCACTTGACAAAGCAAGCTTCCTTGAACAAAGAAACTTAAATGAAAGTATTGAAAAAAATAAGAATAAAATCTATATCAAATTAAACTTGGTTTCCACACTTCCTCTATCATATATATATATATATATATATATATATATATATATATATATATATTATATACATACATATATATATATATATATATATATATATATATATATATATATATATATGTATATATATATATATATATATGTATATATGGGGGTCATTCAATATCGAGTGGATCAATGGTCCCCACTCGAGCATCCACGATTTTGGTTTGCTCACAGGTTCCTAAGGGTCTGAAATGAAGTCCTGTAAAATTTTAGTGAAAAATGTGAAATTCAGAGTAAGAAAGAAAACTAGGAATAGTGTTTCAGATCTGTTGGGAGATATGTCTACAGACATTGCTGTCAGCACTCTTCTGTGAAAGAGATGAGAATGTTTATAAAATTATCTCTAGGGATGTCAAACTGATTGAAAAATCATTGTTGTTTACAGTTTGCGGCTATGCAGCCATTGCATGAGCAACAAACACTCCCCAAGCTTCACAGTCATTAGACAGCTGCGTCAACATAGTGATGCTCTTACCATTGAGCTAAACAACCGTCGGTAATGCCAGGCTACCCTATCAGTGGCGGGTTCAATCCCTGCAGCGGCCCCATTTTCTCTAATTGTTTATTCTATTTACATTGTCTAGGGTGAGTGATACATTAACCCGATGGGAGATCATTTCAAATAAGTTGCTGAATAATATAATTTATAATCATTCTGTCAGATCATATATCCATTTCTCAAATACATAACTGTCGCATTGAAAGAAGCGAATAGAAAGAGAATAAAAGAGGTGTGAATTTAGGTTGAAAAAAGTTATTTAGGCCATATATATATATATATATATATATATATATATATATATATATATATACATACATACATACATACATGTAAATATACATGGATTCATGTTGTTTCTATCTAATATGTATCCACTGATCATGAGAATTATAGAATTATTGAAAGCAGTTATTTGGGACTTTGCATATATATATATATATATATCACAACATAAGGACAATTTATACATTGTACAATAATAACAAAGTATAAGGGAAACAAAAAAAAAAATACTTTTGAAGATTATATAAATTGCATTGACAGATATTGGGAAATGGGTGAGTGAAGTGACACAAAAAAAATCTATAGAAAAAGTTTTTTAATGTACACTATACATACATATATATATATATATATATATATATATATATATATATATATATATATATATATATTGCAAATATACATGGGTATATGTTGTTATTCCTATCTAATATGTATCCACTACTCATTGGAATTATAAGCTTACTTTGCAAATTGAAAAATTGACCCCCCCCCAAAAAAAACACGAATAATCCACAGGAGCAACAAAAACAACTATTCAAAGAGTTTTTCAAGGAGTTAAATTCATTCTTGTTTTTTTAGTTGATCCCCAAACTTTTAGACAACCCATTCTTACAGCTTTCTTCTGAATCAGATAACTAGTTTGTCAACCAGCAATTTTGCAGCGTGACATCGCCCTTTTTCAAGTGGCAAATGCATTCCAGCAAGTAAAGATGGAGCTCGGTTGGGAAATTCTTCTACAAGTGACATACTCACTGAACCCATCAAATTCAAACTAGAACTTATTTCACTCCATGCCACAATAGAGTCATTCTTCACATCTTACGCAGGGTATTTTGGGAGGAAAAAAAGAAAAAATTCCATCGGCCTGGTCTGTCAGCCCTAGGTAGGCTATTTTTTGTTAATATCAAAGAACTATATACTTTCTGAAGAGACCTTGTACAGAGTGAACAAGGCTGTCCCTTGGTCACTTAGGAGTCTGCAGATCAGGACCACCAAGAGGAATTTCGGAAAGTGGTTCAAAGCTCACGCATAGCACAAACACCCTCATCCTTTAACCATCCTGTTCTCATCCTCTATATCCCTTTTAGCACGATGTGCTTGCTGGTAAACGATAGTCAACCTATTTTATTAATCAAAATAGGTACCAACATAATGAGCTCCCATCGAGAAACCCTCGGACCCCCCTTGGGTCTTAGGATTCCCGGTGCAATACACCGGCAGCACCACCCTCTCCGGGGGGGGTGTGACTAGATACGTTGAGTCATAAGCCTGCATATTCCTCCTAGTCAAAGTACCGTGTTTCCTCAATAACACGCCCCCGCCCCCGAATGTTTGTCTGATGTAGTAAACAATGTCCTACTTCAAAATCAAGTATTAATGTAAGACGGGTTAGCAATGGATAAGTATTCGTCTGATGCTGAACAAATCCAGTTCTCATTTTCTTTTTCTTTTTTTCTTTTCAGGTAACAGAGAAACAGGGAGGAGAAATGGCTGAGGAAAAGGAGACAGCCTCGCCCGTCAACAGCTAAGCCAACCTGTTCACACACATTACCCCCACGAAGGTTGGGAATGGATAATACTAGGTTCTAGATGTAAGTAATCACGCCCTCACTGAAAGAGAAGTAAGTAAAAAATAGCAGTAGCAAGCAAGGTGTGTGAAAGAACATGTCCCTAAAAGCCAATCAGGAACAAATAGGTAGTGTGCATCACAATTCACGCATACGTACGTTATATATGGCCAAATCATGTTGGATAAACAGGTTCTCAAATGAACACCGAAGTTGAGCAACTATTAAGATGGGTGACCGTCTGGGAATAACAGTGCCGTATTCAGCTACAAGATCTCTCTGCTGTTGTCTTAGCCTATGCCCCACTGTCGATTAAACGAACATCTAGCCAAGATAAGGCGAGACTATGAATCCAATGCTTTCTCACGCTCACCCTATTCCATGGAGGACTCATGACAGTCTTCTCTTAGAGGAGCCGCGGTACTTGTGTCGGGTGCCACTGATCATCATGGAGAACGGACTAAAACCTAACTGGATGAATAAAGGTTTTATTGTGATCTTATTTCGTACCAGGTCACTGGGAGGATGATATTAGCTGTGATTTTAATTTTTTATAGTAATAAATAAAATAAGCCGAAAAGAGACCATTTTTTTTCTTTTACTTCTTTTGTTCCTACTAAAAAAGATTTTAAGCGGGATTTCAAATCAACAAAAAAAAAAAATTTTTTTCTTCAAAAGTGTTTCTTTTTTTTAAATACTCTACGAAACAATGTTATCTTTGGTTTTCATTAATCAAATTTTATGATGAATCAAAACTTTTAATCTTCGTTTTGAAGTATGAGCATAATGGCGTTTCTTTCAGTACGTTTTTTTTTGTCCGGTGGGGTTTCCGTCTTGGACCCCATCATCAAATACGTGTTTGTGTGTGTGTGTGTGTGATATATATTTATATATATATACCCATATATACTGAGGAGAGATCACTTTGTTTTTTCTTTTTTTATATACAAAAAGTGTTTGAGACCGACTAATTTTGATAGCAATAACCATTTGATAGCATTATCTGTGTCAGAGTTACGTTCTCTTAGATTTACTGACTTACAGGACTGAAGGGTCCAATCGGCCAACTATTCACCTACAGTTGGGGGGGATAAGTGGATTCATGCCTTTCCTAAGAGCATTAGTGCCAGTGAACCTTGAGAGAAACTCAAAACTCGGTTCACCAATCCCATTTTCTGTACTAGTACACACTATGCCTCCTATGAATAAACGTGATTAGTTTCGTTTCAGAAGACTGGGATAGCGAGTAACCCGGACGAAAATTCAGCTCCTAAGATACGATTGATTGATACTCAGAATTAAACATAGGAAGTGATGTCATTCAAAAAGGTTTGTACTGAATCAGGCCAGGATTAAAAATCCTTGTATAATTAGAATCCGTCAACCGACAACCATAGGTTTCTCCAGACTACACTAAGGAAGCTAAAGGGCTGAAAATTTGAACATTTACTCCTTGTGTCTTAAACAATTTTGATTTTTGAAAATTTCCCGCTACAATAAGTTTCTGATGGGGCGGGGGGGTGAAATTACAATGTAAGTTTATGCTAAATTAGTCACTTAGTTTTAGTCTGGCAGTATTCCAACTCATTTTGAAAAGTTGGACGTTTTTAGTGATCAGTGCCCAACAAAAAGTGGGAGAAATAATATCTATTGATCACCTTTTTTTTTCTCATCGATCACCACATGCTGCCAAAAAACATTAGTCACATGGCTGTTTCTATGGAGTGACTAACCAGACCCATTTCAAGAAAAGTCAGTCTCATTCCAAAAATTGTTTGTACAACTGAACTCATTCTCTCGTTACTCTTGTTGTTAGTACAACATTTCAACTAATCCATTACATACCAGAAGAAAGCCATAAACCAATGTTTCCCAACCTTTTGTCAGTGTGGCACCCCTTTGAGGACAAGTTGAATCAGACAGCTCCCCTCTTTAAATATTCCATCGTGATATTCAAAACAGGTGAAGTTTAATTTGTTTCCCACATATTTTTTATCATAATGGAAATTGATGGAAAAAAAAAGAATAAGACAGAAAAAAAAAACCCAATCACAAAAAAATTTATACTTAATTATCGAATAACTTCCACTTGTCAATTCAGCACTTTTCACACTAAATTTAGCACAATCGATATTAGCCCGATCATTTAGTCCATCTTTTTTACTGTTTTTAGCATCTTTATAGTGTTTTGGCCACTTCTTGTTTATTCGGCACTTTTTAGCGGGCAAACTAGCAAAAAATATTCTCTGAGTTGGCAACACTGCCAATTTCATTAAATTCTCTAATTGCACATTTTTTCAAAATTATAAAATGTTTTCCGAGACTATTCCTAGCACCCCCTGAGATGAATTTTAGCACTCAAAATAGGGAAACATTAGCTGAGAATATATCAGCTAGAATGATATAGTAACAACG
>OY735242.1:34598852-34633852 GCA_963457665.1 Thysanoteuthis rhombus | reverse complement strand
TCATTGAATCCATTAGAAAATTCAAATGGCAATGGGCTGGTCAAGTTGAAAGAATGTCAGATGACCGTTGGACATCATGACTCACAATATGGATCCCCAGAGATCATATGCAAAACAGTGGATGACAAAATAGAAAATAGTGTGACGGAATAAAAAAGTGCAGAAAGTATCGGCTCCGCAACACCTACGATAGAGAGGTCTGGTGAATCCTTGGGAAGGTCTATATCCAACCATGAATGCTAAAAGGCCGATGATAACGAGGCAGTTACAAAAACCGACTAAACGGAGAGCTAAAAATCATGAAATTGGTGTCACTTCTTATCTGAAAGTTACCATATCCAGCAAAATATACAAAAATTAGTTTATTTGATTGGGGCTTTAAATGTGTAAGTTTTTATTCCGAGCCCTAACTGAGTACAGGGAATATATCTTTCTTTGATCTCCTCCAACGTATATCTGGGTTTACTGATACTCCTCCCCTCTCTCATAACCCTCAACGGACACTGACTTGCTTTTGTCCAAACATGTAAGGAACTGCATTTTGCCACAGTTTTCTGCACTACAAATAAGCCTCTGAAGATGCCAATCGGAACACAGCAGAATGCATCAAGCCTTACCTTCATGATAATGAAATCTTCTTTTAAAATGTAACAATATAATCTTAGCTGGAAATGAAAAATCTAGCTGATATTTTGAAGACAGTTTTAGCTTTAAATAAGAACCGTACTTTGCAACACGGAGCCTAACGACTCTTGGAAAGTGAAATTGAAAATCCATGACCAAGTTTTCATGATTTGTCATACGTAGGACAGTAAACAAGCAGGGTGAGAATTAAAGGAAGGTTGATTGATTAGTAAGCTGGGGAGAAGGAAGTTGGAAGGGCGTGACCAGCTGTGACCAATCAGATGCACACGCACACTCGTATGCAGATGCATACATATCTCTATTAGCAATACTTGCACCCACAAATATTATTGTTGGCCTCCTTTTGTCTCAGGAGACAATAGGGTGTACACCGGGGATTGGCCTACGATTGTGCAGCTGTGACGGGGAAGTGAGATTCTCAAGCAACAAACTCTATTTCATCTCTTGCAGATGTTGTCCGCACCCGACTCCCGTAAGTGCTATCAATGCCCTTTGCATTCTCTCCACTATTCTCATGGATCCACTCTCCTCTTCTCATCACACAAATATACAACTTGCAACCGGTAGGTAGCCACTTTAACGTAGCCTTGCTCTTACCATTGAGCTAAACTGCCGCCGGTTATGCCAAGACCCAAATAACTGCTTTATCTCCAAATTCCCATTCTATTCATTCACTGTCTGTATCTGCTCGATGTGTTTCTCAACGCAGACAATTACATTATTATATCAAGTATAATATTATATATATTGTATTATACAGATCATATCTATAATAATTTCTGTCAGATTATGTATCCATTTCTTGAGATATATATATATATATATATATATATATATATATCTCGAATATACATATATCTTAGATATATAAGTGAGAGGTGTTTGTGTGTTTGTCTCGAAAAAGAACAGAATTATGAGCATGGGACAGTCCCTTTATTCTAGTGCCCCAGCGAAAAAAATCTTGTTTGCAAATGAGAAATATTATCAAAAAAGTAAAATCAACAAAAATCATGTCGTGTTTAATAAAACTCTAATTTCGTACACTTCAAGACAGCGTTGATAAGTGTAATTCATTTTTTCAAGTTAAGAATGTCTATAAAAATTGCTAGAATCGGCTAAACATTCCAACTAACTTAATAGCTAAAAATTTAATGTATACTCATTTAAAACCCACTAATTGAATAAAATAGCTATACACTTAGAATTACAAACAAATTAATAGTAAAAATTGTACATTTATTTCTATCAAACTTGCTAATATATATTTTTTTAAATAGCCAGATTTTTGGCTATTGAAGATTCTCGTCAAAAATTGGGGGGGGGGAAATCAGATTGGTCTAGCCGAAAAATGGCTAATTTGGCAACCCTGCTTCCAGGTCTGCCTTGTTATTATTGTTGATTCCTGTAGACACATTGTGGAGTATTGGTCCACAACCACTTGTTTTTACAGGGTGGAGTTGCGAGCCCCACACCCAACCATACTCCTTTAACCAGGCTTGGGACCAGCTATGGCACACTGCAAAGCTGTATGTTTTTTTTTTTCCATCAGAGTAACTTCTCAGATGGACCACCTTACACAACTAAAGAGCACCATCCGCCCACAGCATTGAAACAAAATAAATGTGAACAGCCTCTATCAAAACTTAATTTCGATCCATCAATTTGAATTTTTGTGCCAGTAACCATTATGCCACTCTGCACCTCTATAGGCAATGTATTAGAAACTGTCAACTAAAACTGTCAAAATAAGTTTCTTCATTTTCTAAGTTAGTCTGGCTGGTTATGTATGTATCTATGAATCATATGCAGAGGGCCAACAAGTTACTCCTTATCTCTGAATTTTTGAGATGAGGTATTGTTATTATTTCTATTATTATTCAGACCATCCTCATCTTGGTTGTTTTTCATACAACGTTTCGGCCATTGTACTCTACAGTTCATTACTTCCCCACACTTACCACATGATACCTGATGAAGGCCATAGAGTACAATGGCTGAAACATTGTATGAAAAACAAGATGAGGATGGTCTGAATAATAATAGAAATAAGTTACTCCTTATTCTGTATGGAAGAAACAGTTTTTTTTTTTTTTTTCTTAAAAATCACCCCACCAAATAAGTTTTTAGAGGGGGAAGGGGACAATTTTCAATGTAGAATTTTGTTTAATCATTTTGGGTCAAGCAGCATTCACGCTTTTTTTTTTTTATGAAGACTTGCTTAGTGATCATCGCCCAACAAAAGGCAAGACTCATTGATCAGCTCCCTTTTCAAATTTCTAATTGATCACCTTCAACACAGCATGCAACCAAGAGACAGTCATGTTTCTATCGAGTGATTAACCAGACCTGAGTGAAATAACTTTTAGTCTTTACTTGGCAAGAATAGTAAGAAGTAAATAAGTATTGCATACTCGGGGGTGGGACTGGATGTATGATGAAATATGAGATCTAAAAAAATATTTATAATGTAAATCCTGACCATCATATACGTGTCAATGTGCCACAAAACAATATACAAAACAATATTCAGAATCAGAACCTTGGAGATGGGATTAACGACTATGAGAATTGACTTCAGAATCCTTGTTTGACACTTCATGACCATTATATAGGAGTCAATGTGCCATAAAACCACATCCAGAATTAGAATCTTGGAGATGAAAACCACATTCAGAATCAGAACCTTAGAGATGGAATTAAAGACTATGAGAATCTACTTCAAAATCCTTGTTTGGCACAACATGACTAATATATAGGAGTCAATGTGCCATAAAAAAACATTCAGAATGAGAACCTTGGAGATGGGATTGAAGACCCATGCAAGTGTCTATATATCTCAAATTGACACTGTTAATCAAAATCAATGGTGTACATGGAACAGAGGCTTATACAAGGGTGTATATAAGTGAACTTACCAATTCTTTACGACACCTTTTTCTTCCCCTCCCCATATTTCCTCTCTTCCCCACAAAGTGTTGCTAAAATAGACATTTGGCACCCTTGGGAGGTGTTTGGATATACCCATACTATAACAGCTAATCAACAATTCAACAATACACATCTGGTTAATCATTCAATAGAAACCGTCACATGACCAATGTCTTTTGGCAGCAAGTCATATCAAGGGTGATCAATTAAAAAATTAGAAAAAGGGGTGATAAATGGATAAATTCTTTCTCCTGCCTTGTGTTGGGCCCTGATCATAAAAATTTCTGAATTTTCAAAAAACAAGCGAGAACAGAAACTATTGCATCAATTTAGCATAAATTTATATTGTAAATAAATTGGACCGCCCCATTAAAAAACCTATTTTAAGAGGGAATTTTTAGAAAAGAGAAAAGAAAAAAAAAGTTTTTTTTAGACATAATAAGGTGTGAATATACACATTCTCAGCCCTCTAGCTCCATTGTTGCAGCCTGTATGCATGGTACATATGTAGCTAGCCAGACAGGTTTCTTCAGTTTCAAATGGAGTCTATGTTGACAGTTTTGGTCGAACATTTTTAATAGCTAGTTTAAGCCGCAAGGTTCACTCTTAACCTTGCCCCCCCTCCTGTTCTCCTTTCCTTTCTTTCCTTCACCAGGCCCCCTTTAGATTTCCTTCCCCTTTAATTTTGCCTTTGATTCACCCCCTACCCATCTCCAACATGAAATAAGCCCAAGGGCGGAACTCTCGTAGAGATAGTGAGCCTTTAAATATTTAGGTTGTTAGGTAAAAAGTTGATTCATAAGCAAGTGTGACAATTATGTACTAATACAGAGACATTCATACACAAACACACACACAAACATATGCATATAGATAAACACACGCACACACGTACATATGCATTTAGATAAACACATACACACACAAACATATCCATATATATAAACACATACACACACACACACGCACACACACACACACAAATGCACATCCGTTCCAAGGCTGAGAAAAAGTCACATGGGAAATTATTGATCAGCCACAAGTGTTCTGAACAAGAATCTATGGTAGCCTCAGTGTGAAATAAATGTCCTTTTATTGGTTACATACAGGCATTGGAGTATTCATCAATTCAGTCCAGAATACAATAGTTAGTATATCAAGATTAATCCCCACTGAGTACCCCACAACTGTGGCCTTATGCCAGGTTAAGCTCAGCTTAGTAAATGACTGTATGTTTATATGTATATATCTATGTACGTTGTAACGGCCAGATTGGGTTGGACACACCAGTTGCTTGGTCAGTACCGAGACAGGTGACTATCTGGAAATACCTGGGACTGTAAACAGACTGGGATCATGTAGACAGCCATCAGTGTTGATCCTGTTAATCCTCCTAAGGAGGACACCAATCTCTACATTATGTTTGATAACTCAAACCGATTTTCAGCTGAGAACTTTTGCACACATTTAATACGTAAGAATTAGTTCATACAAACTGATGTAAACACAAGATGTTCCTCAAAATTTTAGAGAATTTCAACAACATGCATGAACTGAATATCATACAGACTTTTTCTCAAAGGGACCACATGAAAGAGACTGTGGAAACTAGGTATTAGGATAAGGATATATATATATATATATATATATATATATATATATATATATATATATATAATGTGTACTTTAGAGAGTGAGACAGACTCGGGAGTGAAGTTTTTGGTGGTAAGGTTTATTAATCCTTATATGTCAATAGTCCATACATGTTTCGGGATTTCTCCCATCATCAGTGGTGTGTGTTGTGTGAGTGTGAATTAAAATATATATATATATTTATATATATATATATATATATATTTATATACAAACACCATAGACCCGATATAATGCAGAATCGCTTGTAACACAATTTGAGCATGGACCCCAATTTTCAAAACATTAAAATTTGGCTCTCGAAATAATAGCTAAATGCAAGAATAGAAAGATTCCTACTGAAACAGGTTACACCAACTGTAAATTGAATTGTATTGAATTAGACAAAAATATGGCGGATATCAATAAACGAAACTCATTGCCCTTTTCTTTTTCATCTGTCACTAAAAAGGTCACTACATATTGTCGAACTCCTACTCTAGATACTAGCTACATATGAACCCAAGTTTTGTCAAAATATAACCTGACTATGCTGACCCTATTCCTATCTTTATGGTTTTCTCTTCATTTCTACACAAATTACAAAGGTTGGGTATGGAGGAGTTAAAATTTGTTACAACGCTGACTCATTTATAACGCGGTAGAAAATCAAGGACCCCAACTTCCGTCTTCAAACAGGTCTACGGTATATATATGTATATATATAATAATAATTGATAATTGAGTCATCCACAGACAACCGCTTCATTGTATTACAGCTCTTCAGTGTGGCCATAGACTATCCAATATCCATCCAGTACCACAAGGTAGGGTTGAAACCTTCATTTCAGACCCAGAGGCTGACATTTTACCCCTACCCTATGTAGAACTGAATGTTCAGTAAGACTGAATTTAAGTGATATATTTATTTACACATAATTCCCCATCCACCAGAGTGCTCCATTCCAGAGTTAGAAAAGCATTACATATATATATATATATATATATATATATATAAGCATCTACTTTCAGTGAGGTGTCCTCGATCTAAGCTTTAATTGCCCAGAGTCAGTCATGCAGTTGGAATACTCCCTCAGAGGAGTGAAATACCCCCCTGGCAGCCAGTTCAGGCATCTGAGTGAAGAAGGAAACTCCAACAAAACCTACGACCGAGGGATCTTGCTCCTCCATGGTCTGAAGGGTGGAGTAGGCGATGCACACACAGTACCTCACCATAAAACTGCATTTAGTAAGCATTGAGCAATTCACGTACTGGGACAATTGGCCAATGGACTTTTCGCCAGAGGACATTTCACGTACGGACATTTTATCGATGTCTGACATTTGGCCAAATAGATTAATAACCAAATGAATGCCTTCTTTGATTTCGTTTGCTCTTTACAATGTAACTGCTTCATAAAACAACCAATAAAAACTATAGAAAGATATCAACAGCCTGATAGCGAATTCTGTGTTGCTATAAAAGATATTAATTGTAATGTGATTGTATAATATGAAAAATTGCACTATAAAAAAAGCAGTTAGACTGGCAGTTGACAATTTCACTGACTGACATTTGACCTAACAGACAGTTCACCGAAGGACATTTGGTCGAATTGATATATAAGCGAATGAACGCATAGCCTTTTTGATATTGTTTTGTAATTTTCATGTTCTCTTTGCAATATGACTACTTTATAAAACTACTGATAAAATCCATGAAAGATAACATAATTGCCTCATAGAAAACTGTGTATTACAATAAAAGAAAGGTCCGGTTAGTCACTCAATGCAAAACTGTCACATGACATGACAAACGTCTTTTGACGGCATACCATATTGGGTGTGATCAGTTAAAAAATCAATTTCTTTTCTTGCTTTTTGTTGGGCCGTGATCACCAAAGAGTGTAAATTTTCAGAACAAAAACAAAAAAACAACAAAAATAAAAAATAATCAGGCAGAAACTTGGGACCAATCTAGCATAAATTGTAAATTGAACTCCCAATTAAAAACCCCTTTGGGGCTTGGGGCTTGGTGAGGGAGGAGTTAAATTTTTTTTTTTCCTCCTATGGATATAATAAAGAGTAAATGTTTAAGTTTTCAGCCCTCTAGTTCCATTAGTGCGGCCTGTACGTACATACATAGCTGGCTAGCCAGACTAACTTGAAAACTGAAAAAAAAAGCCATGTTGACAGTTTTGGTCAACGCTTTCTTCAAATATCCAACGTTTGTTTAGAAAATACAGCCACTCCTTAATCGGACAATTGATCAGTTGATAAAAGTAGGTAAAGAGCAAGTTTACAAAGGTGTAAAAGAAGATGAACGGGTAAGCATTTGTGGACACAAGTAAATCGATTGATGACACACAGACAGACAGGAAGATTGGGGTTAGTACAGCGGGAGGGGGGGGAGAACATAGGGGGTCTGCAAATGTACAAGACATACAGTATAGTCAATAAATTAGCTCAAACCTACAATTTTTTTTATACAAAGTTAATGTGAACTATGTCAGACACACACACTTGAGAATCAATTTAGTATAAACTTATTCATTGCTCTCACCATTGAGTTAAACAGTTGCCTGTAATGCCAAGACCCAAATAACTGTTCCAACACCCAAATCCCATTTTGCTTATTCACAGTCCATATCAGCTCTATTTGTTTCTTTCAACATATTTCCTGCAGCAGCCCCATTTTCTTTTGTTGTTTATTCCATTTACATTTGTCTAGGCCAAATGATACATACCGTGTAATAATGAGAGATTGTTTCAAATAAGAGTTTCAAAATAGCGCAATTCAAAATCATCCCGTTGGATCGTATATCCATTTCTCAATAATATAATTGTCTGTGTTGAAAGAAACCAAAAGCAAATATAGACAGCAAATAATCAAAATGGGAATTTGACACTGAAACATTTATTTGGACCTTTGTATTACCAGCGGCCGTTTAGTTAAATGTTAAGAGCGATACTAATGTTGAAGCCGCTACCCTA
Source organism: Thysanoteuthis rhombus (assembly GCA_963457665.1). Classification (NCBI taxonomy): domain Eukaryota; kingdom Metazoa; phylum Mollusca; class Cephalopoda; order Oegopsida; family Thysanoteuthidae; genus Thysanoteuthis; species Thysanoteuthis major. The sequence goes on along the minus strand of OY735242.1, from coordinate 34,625,653 downwards.
TCGGTCGCAAATTAATCACCTGTGGTAGCCCCATTTTCTTTGATTGTTTATTCTATATAAACTTATTGTAAATTGAGCTCTGATGGTGTGGCCTGTACACACGACACATGCATGGATATAATATTGCCCATAAACATGTAAAACCCAACAATTTGTTTTTAAGGCAAGTTCATTCTCTCTAAAGCCAAATGTGGTAGGATTATTATTTCTAATGGAACAACACACAATCAAAACAGACAACATTATTATTTGGTGATATTATTTATCACCAAAAATATTTTTTTTATGGGGGTAAACTCATTTTTGGATGGCAACATGTTTATATTTCAATTATGTAATGTTGCACAAGAAATAAGCACTAACATATTACTCATCAAAAATGAAAGAATTATTTATGTATGAATAAATTATGCAAATAATTATGTCAATAATTTTGAGGAAAGTCATTAATATTCCAATTTCTATTTGGATAATCCAGTCTCTTCTTCCAATCTTTGATGTTAATGCTTCGGCCGATTCATTCAGCATATTGCATTATAGATCATACCCAAAGAAGACCATAGAATGAATTGTCTGAAACATTTAGAAGAGATTGAATGGTCCTAACAAAAGCTGGGATATATCTTATCATATAAGAGCCCTTGTCACTTTTTTATTTGGTAGTTTGTTGGTTATGGTCACATTGAAGCAGAGAGATTTATAAAATTAAGTGATTCCCATCATGATTTGAACATCCGATCAGGAGATAGGCATGTAAATGAACGTCCAACATGGAGATAGACAGGCAGATAACGTATCCGTTGGACCACACTGCTGCAGCAGGAACATTTACAGATATAATCAATTGGTGACACACAGACAGACAGGGAAGTTGGAGCAGCAGAAGGTGGGTGCAGACACATTTTATCTCTGAATGTACATTATACATTAACGTATTTACTAAGCTTAGGTTGATCTAGCATAAGAGTGCTTAGCAAAGATCAGATTCACTTCAGTAGTATTAGTCATCCAGGCTTAGTAGCTAACTATTACTTCATGGCAAGATGTTGGCAACATATCACATGTCTGTCAACCCCCTCTACAATTCAATGCCCCCTGTGACTTGCACTGTAATGCCACACCCTTGCAATGTAATGAACAAGGATTAGAATGGAAGAAAGAGCTTTTGTTGGATTGGGAGCAAAAAAGACTCGACCATCTCTAGATCTGCCATTCATTCATTACTCTTCCACCAAATGTCTCAAGCCTCAAAATCAAGCTATAGTAGTAGTAGACCATAAGGAATATAGACAGATAATGATAATAAAAGATACATTAGTTCTATTTGCCTTTGCAGATGGTGTGTAGTTGACATTCCTTAAGTAATATATTCATCAAAAATATATACAGACTGACCTAATTTTACACCGGAAATACATCCCTAGAGGAACAAAATTGGTGCAAAATCAACCCACCAGTTGACTTAACACTGCAACACTTATTGAAACTCTTTTAGTCTTGGCTTTGTGCTGATTGGTCAAAAAATGCACCAGTGGCACCACAAGTGGAGAAAATATGAACTACGTCCACCTTTAGGAGAATTTTTTCATTCTTTCAAGTAAAAATCTGGGCTGATTTAAAATCAGCATTATTGTCAATCAGCATAAATTAAACAAGCATAAAAACAAGAGCTACCTTTATTTGAATTACAGAAATATATATATATATATATATATATATATATATATATATATATATATATATATATATAGTAATGACGATATCTCAGCTGTCAACACCCATGGAATTTCCATAGGTACATCTAATAAATATGATTAAAACAGAAGAACTGGGACAGTCAAGAAAATGCAATGGGGTGTCAGGAACTTTCACCTGACATAATTAATATATTTATAGAATTAGGCAACATTATATTGACTGGCAACTTCATCTGTCACTTTTAATTATTGAACCAATGTTTTGATAAGTCAATTAAAAAAAAAACTTTTGATCACTAATTAGATGATATATTTAATTAGTACTTTGAGTGGGCAATGAGTAAAGATCCAGATTGGTTGCAGATTAGTACCAATTTTTCGGTACTTTAATTTTGACGGTGTTTTTTTTTTTATTCTTGTCACTTAAAGCCAGACCAGTTAGAGGATTAGTAGGGAGGCCATTAGTTTGCTTCATTGAGTGTAGAGCGTTTTGCTCTTTAGGAAGATTAAAGGGATCGCCATGGTGGGGGCTTCCCTACACGATCCCCAGCTGCTTACGGCACCTGGTTTACCCAGTCGGTCAACCATCCAAGTACTGGCAACGCTCGAAATTGCTTAACTTCGACGATCATGAAAACCAAAGTGTCCAACATGATTTAGTCATAACTTAGAATATACTGGCAAGTTCTTTTGAAACTGTCAACATTAAGATAAGTTTCTCCTGTTTTAAAGTGGTTCTGCCTGGCTATGTATGAATCATGCATACAGGCCTCACCAATGGAGATAGAGGGCTGAAAAATCAAACACTCCTTATGTCTAGAAAAAACAATTTTTTTTAAACGGCTTTTGATGGAAGAGATTCAATTTACAATGTAAGTTTATGCTGAATAGATCCTCTAGTTTGTATGTGGTAGCATTGACTCTTGTTTTTTTTGTTTTTTCAAATTCAAACTTTTTTAGTGTTCACTGCCAAACAGAAGGCAAGAGAAGTAACTTATATATAGTTAACTCATTTTTCAAACTTTTTAATTGATCACCCCAAAATAGCATGCTGCCAAAAGACAATGGTCATATGATGGTTTCTATTGAGTGACTGAACAGGGCTATTGTTTTTTTTTCAGTACTCTCAAATAATACAAATCAAGACATGGTCATTGTTCACTAATGTTACAAATCAGAAAGAGGTCGCTGGTCAATAATAGTACAAATCTGAAAGTGGTCACTTGTCAATGATAATACAAATCAGAAAGTGGTCACTGGTCAATGATAATACAAATCAGAAAGTGGTCGCTGGTCAATGATAATACAAATCAGAAAGTGATCGCTGGTCAATGATAATACAAATCTAAAAGTGGTTGCTTGCTGGTCAATGATAATACAAATCTAAAAGTGGTCGCTCGTCAATAATAATACAAATTTGAAAGTCGCTGGTCACTGATGATGCAAATCAGAAAGTGGTCAATAGTTACTAATAATACAAATCGGAAAGTGGTTACAAATGAACCACTAATCATTTGGAAAATTTAAGATAATTGGTAACTAATGAATTGATCAGATTATCTTCTACCAATTTTTACCGTTGACTACCATATGTATAACAGACAAGAAAAAAAAAAAAAAAAAAAGAGAGAGACTTTCCATCGAATCAATAATTCAAACAACACTTGAGAATGACAAGGCCTTTACTCAAAATTACAGAAGGCATCTTCTATATGGATTAGGTCAAATGGGCAGGAAGGCCGTTGAATTGATAGGCTGAAACCACCTAGTTAAATTTGGGGAGGATCAGATTTTGTATGATATTTATAAGGCAGAATTAAAATAATTACCAGAAGTCATAAATGCAGTAAAGAGTTTGAAATCTGAGAGTCTAGCAGAGAGGATTCATCAGGGGTCTGACTGGAAGAGATCCTTTAAGGTATTCTTCGGCCCAACTCCAAAATAATACAAGTAGAAACAAACTTTTTACTTTAATACTTACTACATATATAAAAAGTTTTTTTCTAAAAAAAACAAAAAAGAACAACAAACAAACGATTTGTATCAGTGACCAGAAAAAGAGAAACTATAATTAACCTTGAATAAATAGCAATTAGCTTCAGTCTGTGGTGGAAAGTCAACCAATAAAAACATTGATTCGTAAGTAGCTTGATGAATAACGCGTTAAATCAGGAAAAATAGAGAAACCGCATTAGAAAGATTTAGGTTATATCAACACTCCTATCAGAATTGAGAAGAAATATAGGTAAAAAAATACTTTTTTTTTTACAATTTCGTTTAAAGGTGTGCACTGAAATACTGTTTATATCAATTCACTTTCATTTTTTTTTATACTTCTGATTTTTTGCTATTGAAAATAAAATAAGACATTAATAATTTAGTTGAAGTAAATGGGGGATCAATATCAAGACGATTGTAGAAGTTATATTCCACATGGATTGCATTGTCAAGGGATGGCCTAAGAATGCATCAGCCAAGAGATCTAACAACAATTAGAGAAACACTGACTGTCTGTATAAATATGCTCAGCAATTACAAAATTGACATTCGCCAGATATATTAGTCAGCACAAAAAAGCAGTGCAGCATTGAATTTGAACTTAGTTGCTTCAGTGGTTCAACAAATCGAACAGAAATAAATCAAAAATTAAAGAGCCTAAGTCTTTCATCTACAATCTTAGATCTAAATCAAGATATGAAATATTTAAATTGGCAACGCTGAAAAGAAACCAGAATACTTTGAAGCCATTGTTTTGAACGACAAGCGGAAAATTATTTTACATGACAATTATAGCAGGCAGCTCCACAGCCCAAGTATGCACCTCTGGAATGGGCTTTGCCCTAGCCGTGGAAATAACAAAAGCGACTAAGAGAACAAGACCAATAAACCGAACATCACTTGGAATGATAAAACTGTTTACTTGTACACTCGTGAATGAAATGCAATAGACCATAAAAATCACTGACATACTTTTCAGGCATTCTTCGCCATGTCGTTTCTGGAATTTCTGCAGCCAACCCTCTGAATATTCACGCTCACCTCGTGGTATTTTTTTCCAGGTGCTGCAGTACTAAGAAGCATCTCTGAGAGACAGGCTGACATACCTAACCTGAATTTGCAGATTTAGCACTTTTGGAGCAAGATCAAGATCCTTTTTGATGCATTTAACTCTTAGAAGTCCCTGACTGACTGACAAACCAAAACATAATTTAAAAGAAGGGTTGTTGAATGGGGTTTGAACTAGCATATGTTTTGAGTTTCAGGCTTATTTAGTTTGTTTCATGACCATCAAACAATTCAATAGAATATGTTTATACGTTAGTTGTTGAACCAACTCGATCAGTACACAATCAAGATCTGTCTTTTGCCCTATTTTCCTATTTTTATATCAGTTCCTGATCATCACTGTCATTGTAAAAGTTCAACAAATCATCTTTCAACTCTTAATTTCATATAAGGAAATTCAAGTGTCAGTAACAAAGGGAATAATTGCCGAGTAAAGTCACCTCCCGTTCAACTATAGGTAAACTCTTTTGTTTTTTATTTGTTATCCATCTGTTATAATCTGCTTAAACTTTGTTTCCATCACAGATGAGTTCTACTGTCAGTTATTAGGGGTATCAAGCGGTTTATGATATTAGAAGTTGAGTTACATACAGTGATAGTTCCCACACTATAATAGATGCCATACAGATACACCACCATGATCAAGTTTTGGCAATATCTTGACTTTCTGCACCATCAATAATGACTTATTCTTCCTTTTGGGTTTTCCATTGTTACCCAAACGGAAATCTGCAGCTCTTTTTTATATTTCCAGTCTTCAAAGTCAAAATATCTTTTTTTTTAAATCACAAAAATTCAAAGAAAATATGCAAGATCAAAAGAGGCAGGTCTGTCCAGCAGGAGTGCTGAGACACAACTGCAAAGCATGGATTGAGTCCTATTTTTAAAGCTCCTCCAGTTTTCTACAATTTTGCTGAAACAAACATCAGTTTTTCCTGAGATGGAAAAATGAAAGAAATTTTCATTCATTAAGTATGAACTTCAGAAATGAATGGATTTCTCTTTTGTGGTCAAATCAAACCTCTTCCCCAAGTTAAATTTTTGAAAAAAAAAAAAAAAAAAAAGGTAAGGTAAAGTCTATCAAGTCAAATGAAGGTGAAAACTTGATTTGAATTTTCAAACAAATAACAATTAGTCAAATTTTAGATGATCGGATATGGCCCTAAAATTTTACAACCTAACCTAAAGGAGAATCATGTAAGAAGAGTACAGAGAATGATCGATTTTTCTTTCGATCAATAATTTTGATTAAATTATCTGATGGCTATTCTCTTTTGTAATCAGTCAAGCTTGATTTTAGGGATTTAAAAAGCATTAATTCAGCTAAAGATAATTTTCTTGGATAATTATTCACAATTTTTCCACGGCTGGTGTTATCAATCAACGATGTACAGAAGTTCATCGTTAATGGATGAAATCAACCACGGGAAAATAATACATTGCACATTAGTTGGAACGATTAAGTTGTACTCCTTGAAATTGTTTCTCTTCCGTAATCAGGGGTGGAATTAGGCAGAGGGGTATAGGGAGTATGACTTGTACCTACCTCCCAAGTTCATAATTTTCCCTGTATCTCTAAACTGCCCGAAATCGGCCATCTTTTTAAAAAAATTATCCACGGGGCTTACAGTGCCTCGGAACCATCAGATACATGGTTTCACTTAGATTATCCATGATGGACCCTTCTGTGATCCCTAAGCATGAATCCTATATTCAGCCTCACCGTATACCTATTTCACAGAACACTTTATCATCACTGTTCATAACTTTATTAAAATCATGAGGGGAAGAAGGATTTCGTTGAAATAAAAATTTTAAAAGTAAGTAAAAAAAATTTTTAAAAAAGGAAAAAAAAGGGGTCAACATGCACCCCTTAGAATATTATCCACCTTGAAACAATCAGGCAATTAAGAGAATTACAAGAACCGGTTACTTGAATTCTGCTAGAAAGAAAGTTAAAAGCCCATTAGTAAATTATAGAGAAAGAGAGGAGATGCTAATTATATCGATAATAAGCTTCCATAGTAATAAGATACTGCTACTGACATTATTCAATGAGTGAGTTTGTATGTTTATGTAAGTGCATCTGTGTATTACGTGTGGGTTGGGAATCAGAGCGTGATTTTTACCTGTGGGCCTCGATCTCTTTACCTGCAGTAACGACTCATATCTAGTAAGCAGGATATTCATTACATTTACAAGACATAATTTTGATACAAGTTAAGAAGCACGGTCCCCCTTATGAAGCTAATACAGATCTTTCCCCCAACGGATGTTAGGCTCCAAGAAAGCCAACCATGTTATAACCAAACAGCAATAAAATTGCCAATTTAGCTATTTTGAAGCTAGATTGATATTTGAGAGCACATTATCCAAATGTATTGTACTGCAAACCATGATATAACGAACCAGGTAATAACGGGAAGACCGGATGTATCACCTTAGTTTCATGTCTCACACTCCGACATTCCAGTTGTACCACGTAAGGTTTAGGGTTAGGGGTAGGTAAATCGGGACCCACTGTCAATGGAGTTAGAATTACAGAAATAAAATATTACTACAAGCAGTAGGAGGGACTACACTAATATTTAAGGACTACACTACCTAACTTGCACCCATAATTTCAAGAATTTAGCACACAGAGAGTTCAGAGTTATTTAATCCAAAGCTTACCATAGTCAGGCACAAGGCCATATTAGCGAAGTATCCAGTGAGAATCGAATATTTGTCTTTGAGACAAGCTTGCTAACCATGTATTAGTACACATATACATAATTATTCAGGTACAAATGGAGCAGTCCATAAAAGAAGTGTGGTCCCTCTGACAGTGGTAGTAGAATTACCTTATTTTCACATCTTATTCTTCAACATTCCTGTTGTGCAACTTTAGGGTTAGGGGTACAGGTAGGTAATCTGGCACCACAGTCAGTGGAGTAAGAGCAGCAAAAATAGAACATAACTACCAGCCCAGAAGAAGGATCTGCAGTTCATTTTTGGGACCACACTACTTGACTTACACTATTACTTGATTTCCTTAGTCTGGCACAAGACTACAATAATTGTGATCACCATGGCACAATGATTAAGAAGTTGAGTTGTGGGTTCAGTCCTTACTGGGTGCCCCATCAACTTGTCCTTGTGCAAGAGGCTAACTCAAAGTGTGTGTCTATGTATGATGGTGCCTACCAATAGCAAACTAGTCTTACAGTCTAGTGTAGTGAGTTCAATCCTCACAAGGTGCCCTACTCCTGTGGCTTTTTTCACGCCCAAGTAAGCGAAGTAGATAACTCTGAGAGTATGAGCAAGGGTGTTGGATTTATATAAAATTTCATTATGTAAATAAAAATGCTGATTGGTAGACAGGTGAGTTGTTATAGGCAAAGAGATGTCCGCACCCCAAGAGGTAAATACTACATTAGTGAACCGCACATGCACTCATATGTAACAACCATCACACTGAGAGATAGATAGATAGGTAAATATATGGGCAGATCTGGTTAGTCACTCAATAGAACCAGTCAATGTATTTTGGCAGTATGCCACGTCAAGGGTGATCAAGTAAAAAATTGGAAGAAGGGGTTATCACTGAATAAGTTACTTCTTTCACCTTTTGTTGGATCGCTAAAAAGTCCAAGTTCTCTTAAAACAAGTAGTCAACATTGCTGGGTATAAGCCAAGCAACTAATTTAGTATGAAATTACTTTTAAAATTGAACCTACTTTTACATTTTAAATTGAACCAAGAGCCAGTAAACGTGACACATACATGCATACATAGCCTACCAGGCAGAATCATTTGAAAACTGAAGAAACCCCTGTTGACTGTTTCTAATAGTTAGGTATATATGAACTGACTGAGATAGATACCGTCTATAAATGAATCACCTTAGTGCATGCACATACCAAAACTAATTATCTAAAATTATCTTTAAAATAGATCTTTCTGCTGAAATTATCTAAAGAAGGAAATAAAAAAAAGAAGAAAAATATGATTTTTTTTTTAAAGATAGATCTACCTAAAATTATCTAAAATAATACCGGCACAAGATTCGGGCATTGCTAGCCCAAAATGAACATAGAGACCAAAAAAGCATTTTTCTGGATGAAACAAAATAAGAGCAGTTAGATGGTGATTAGTGGTGAACTCGTGCAAATTTTCAAGATTGTAGCTTCCCCCAAATTATGACCAGAAGTGCTCAGAGACACATGTTCACACAGACACTCAAAGAGAGAAGCATCAACCCCCTTGGCTGGTTGGTCGGCCAGGCCATCTGTGAGGCTATGAAGATTCAATATAGAAAATATCTTTATACAATAATTGAATTTTTCATTTATTCCAGGAAAGCCTTTGGCAAATATGAATGACCCCAGTGAGCAACAATCTCCAAAACAAACATGTTTTTATTGTGTAAATTTTCTTATAAAAATATAAAATTTCTCTTTATTACTACCACCACAAACAAAGTTAGATATATATATATATATATATATATAACCATGGGTTTTCCCTCCCATACAAACTGAATCAAAGACACAAGGTATGTCCTCACAATATCTCCTAAATTATCATTAAATTTCAATTGAACTTTGTAGAAGGGTGGACAAGGGGAGGAGAAAAAAATTGATTCCATTTTTGGGGTGGATCCATGCACAATTACTCTCCCTCACAATGGCAGAGGTTTCTGCTCTCTAAGTACTTTTTAGTTTTCATATACAGATTGAAGATTCTGTGTAAGATGTCTTGATATGATTTTTGTCAGCTTCAAGACATCCAATATGACTTTTGTCAACTTTGACACATCATATGGTTTTTGTCAACTTTGACACGTCAATATTGATTTTTGTCAGCTTTGACAAGTCAATATTGTTTTTTTTTAATAATGAATGTTTATTTCACATTATGTTGTCATTGACTTCCATATTACTTCAGCCCCACCCTGAAAATATTTACTCAGCCTTATCTAGTCTGGCACAGGGCCATGATAAGAGGGCATCAAACAAGGATTAAATACACTACACTAGGAATGCTTAAACAAAACAAATCTGATTACTCAATTAATAGAAACTGCCATGGGACCCATATTTTTGGCAGCATGGTGGGTTTGGGGTGATCAATTGAAAATTTGAAAAAAAGGGTCAATCAATGGATAAGTATATTTCTTCCTTCCCTTTCTGTTAGATCATTAAAATGTCTGAATTTTTTGAAAAACAAGTGTGAACGCTGTCTGACACATTTAGGGACCGATTTAGTATTAACGCATTGTAAATTAAACCTCCACCAAAAACTTGGGGGTGTTAAAAAAAAAGTTTCTTCTAAATATTACAAGGAGTGTATGTTTAAGTCATCAGCCCTCTAGCTCCAATGGTATGCCGTGTATACTTGATGCATGCAAAGATATGGTATCAACCATAAATATGTACAACCACACCGTTTGTTTTTATAACAAGTTAATTTCCCTCTGAACCAAACATATTAGAAATGTATTATTTCGAGTGGAACATTACACACTCGAAACAGATATTATCAAGGATTATTTATGACCTAACTCTACAGCATTAAAACTGCTGCCAAAAATACATTTTGTGGGGTGTACTCATTTTTGGACGGACACATTCATATTCAATCTTGAAAATTGGTAAGTTGAACAATTTTCCGCATGAAACTGTAGATAGATGGCAAGCCAGCCAGAGTCCTTTCAAAACTGAAAAAAGCCGATATGGACTCTTTGTAACAAGCTTGCTCTACAGTAAATGCCCTAGGAAGATATTAACTGAAGTTAGCTTCGTCTGGCATAGGGCCTTAATAATTGGGTATCCAAAGAATAGCGAACTTGATACACTAGGAATGCTTTTAACAAGATTGGTTTGCTCAACCTTACTCTACAGTAAACACCCAATGCTGATATTTATCCCAGAACTAAACAGATCTGGAGAGGTTTTTATTTTTATCTTGTAACAGAAAATACAAGACAGAATTATTGATGAGTATGAATTTGGAAGGACAAAACAGCAACATTTTGAAGACAGACTTCAGAAAACCTCATCAGCTATTAATTCAATATTCCTGTTGTTGACAGCAGAAGTCCCTCCACCAAAAATCGGTAAATTGGGACTGCCAACATCTATCTCAATCTGTTCAAAACTATTTACCAATTCGTTTATCTATCTATTTGATACAGTTGAAGACGTAGCGTATCATAGAGAAATATTGTAAACACTCAAAAACAGACCTTGATAAAATGGGTTTTACATTTCGCGGACATATTTGCAGAAAATTCACTGTCAGCATTGTTTGGATATTTTACATCCGAATTTAGGTATTTTTAACGATCAACAAAAGATGACCTTTCATTGATCATCCCTTAATCCAAATTTTTTTAATTGGCCTCCCCAAGACAGTATGCTGCCAAAAGACATTGGTCACGTGACGGTTTCTATTGAGAGATTAACCAGACCTGTTCATAAAGTCTTCATGATATAAATAATTTCGGGTACAAGTTCAATTATGTGGTCCCTAAAATGAAGTGTGGTCCCTCCAACAGACAGAGTAGTGTTGCTTTACAATCACATCTCATACTGCAATATTGTCAATATTCCAGGTATATGTATCATATAGGGTCAGAGGTAGGTAATTCGGGACGACAGTTATTGTAATATGAAATAGGGAAAAAAGCAATGCCACAAGCTCTGTAGGGGGGACCACACTTCTTTTCAAAGGTCTCAGTATTTAACTTGTACCTAATTTTATTATTACCCAAGCTAAATAACTGTTCACACAGTATCTCCAAAAGTTCTCTCTGAATTCCAAGGCATTTTGTAGAAAGGTGGTGAATGGGAGAATTGATTAAATTTGGGGGCAAAATTTGTTTCTCCCTGCATTGTTGCTATATGTCCTAACAACACAATGTCTCCAAAAGTTCTTAATGGACTTCAATTAAATTTTGTGGAAACGTGAGCTATGGGCTGAAAGGAAGAATAAATCTTAAATCTAGGTAATGATCCAAGATTTTTCTGAAAGATCATCAAAGAAAAAAAAAAAAAAAATACCAGCACTATTGGTCTGGCATGACCACAGAGATAAAAAAAAAAACAAACCCAAAACATGTGATCAGAGGCAACAGGAAACACACACAGACCAACAAAAAGAGAAGAGTGTGTCTCCCACTTGGCTGGTGACCTGACATGCCTGGGCAAAGAGTATGGAGATCCTTAAAGGTCAAGTCGTCAAACCCTCCCCTCAGAGGGGAGCAGAGAGTGATACACCCGGCATCAGCTTGGAAGTAGAAACTGTTGGAAGGATGTCAAATCAACAGTAGGGGATCCTACTCCCTGATTTGGCATCACATTTGTCTTTCTCCTAGACTGGTTGCCATCCTAAAGATAGAGAGCCCCATCTTCTCTACAATTTCACTCTCAGCTGGGCATGACTTGCATTATACACTGCATTTCGGTCTTGTTTTGTTTTGTTTTTTTAAGGCGAAAATGACCAACTTTAATGAAATAGAATCATTATATATAAATCAAATACAATGTTTGTTTAGAGTTTTTTTAATTTTATTCTTCAACTTTTTATAGTTAATTTTTGTTTTTTATTTCTTGTTAAAAGGCAAATAATACAGGGTCAAGATTCGTTTGGGGGGGGGGGTTACGCTCTCAATGTTAAAATAATGCATAATTGAGAAAGAAGTAAGATCAAGAAGCTCCAAGAAAAATAAAAGAAAATACCATAAATTACATATATGGTCATTTTCACCTTTTTTTTTTAAACTAGGCCGAAACGTCCACTACCGAAACGTCCACGGCCGAAACGTCCGACAACCATTGATGACATTGTTTCAATAACTTCAGTCACAGCTGATTTACCACTGTATAAGACGCACGGTTACAGAATCGGACCTTTCCACTTTTTTTCTTCTTTTGAGTAAAATAACAAACGATCATTCATTATTTTTTTTTTGTTTTTTTTTTTCAATTCTAAAAACAAAGGAACCAAAGCCACTCTCACAGCAGTAGGGTCCAGATCGGAGCGCGCCTTCTGCAGCTTTTAATTCAAGATCAAAGTGTAATATCTGTTCTCACGTCAATGGAACGTCCGTTTTCAATTTTAAACGTTATCATGATTGTATTTTGATTGTTTTCTTCTGGAATTTAAATTCAAATTTTAAAAAATAAATAAAAAATTGATAAGTCTTTCTCCGTTTTTTTTTTTTTTTTCTTTTCTACAAGGTGGGGGTGCGTCATATACGAAGTAAAAAGTTGGCTTTGTTGTGTACATGAGAGGAAAGTACAGAGTTAGATAGATATAAAATAATAACTGTCGGTGGGTCGTATGTAAAGTAACAGGAACCCTCACACACGAACTTCAATTGGTACACAAAATCGATTCTAGTGAGAAGGGGCGAACATAGTTTCAAACCGTCATTATCGGATCGTTAAAATGGAACTGGTTTTGACACTTCACCGTCTTTTTCAAACACTGAAATGTTCTGTTTTTCTTTCATGAATTCTCTTATTTCTTTATTACATATTTTTTGCGCTATTCTCAACAACAGATGTGCGCGATGTGAAATTTTCAATTTACTATACACCATGCGAGCGAACAAAGAAATTTATTTACTTATATTTGCTCATGTTGGATACAAACTTGGCATTTAATAAATCCGTTAAACTAACTTCGAACAGAATAATAAGAATTATGTTATTTTGTATTATATTTTCTGTGTCATCATAATAAATATATATATATACATACATATATATGTATATATCAATTACGAAGACCAACCAAGAAAACAAAGCTTTATTTACTTACTTACAAACTTGTAGCATATAAAATCGATCTTGATAATCAAATGAATTTTTTAAACAAAATAACAAGAATGTGTAATAATATAGTATAGTATTATAGTTTCCTTGTATTCAAAATATCGTTTAGGTGAGAAAAAATGCATGGATTTGTCAATTCATGTTTCGTTTTAGTAGCAAGCTTTTTTTTTTTTTCATGATGACAAAAATAAAGATCCCGTGTCTTCTGGGGTAGCGAGGGTACCTGCCTAAGTAAAAAACAGTGTTGGAGTGTGTAGGATTTATGTATATATATATATTTTATTTATCTAGAGTGAAAATGATAGATTATGTGTCCCTTATTCCGTTTGTAGTCGCAAGCTATCTCTCTTTTTTTTTCCTATTCACAAATAAAGATTAATTTCTCGTGTACTTGGTGGGGTGGTGAGGGTACCTGCTTGCTAAAAGAAGACAATTTCAGGGGGAGGTAGGATTCATTTATATATTTAATTATTATTCAATCATCAATTTAAAGTGAAATTTATAGATTCCTAACAGAATGACCTCTTTCTTTGAAAAGATAGGCAACACGGATATTTTTTGGCTACGTTCCAGGCCTTAGTGCAATTTTCCTTCTTTTTTTTTAACGGAATAAATTGACCCCACAGAAAGCATATGAAGACCCCCATAAAAGGCGAGAGTATGGTTTTATTAGAAAAAAAACAACGCCTAGCTGACTGTGAAAATAGAAAATTTAGCGATATAGTCATATACCCGAGGGTCGTTTTTTCATTTTTTCCTTTAATTAAATGTTGTTATGTCTTACAGACGTCCTATTTTTCAGGTCTTACACCAAGTTGACAAAAACAATGTGCTTTTCTCAAATAAATTAACCCATAAGATTAAAGGAGGTTTATTAATTTCTTTACAATATTTTACATTCACAGCCTGAAAGCTCTGTTATGTAAAATGATTATGGTCAGACTTAGGTCCTTATTAAGTATAAACAGACTTGAATTTCGATAATTGGTCGGCAGGGTAGATCTCTTTCACTTCAGTATTTAGAATACAACAAGTCAACCTTTACACATAAACAAGAACAAAGGAAAGAATATGAGAAAAAATTAACTGAGATACAAGAATCAATGATTGAATCTTTTGGGGGAGATATCCACAAAAAATGAGACGAGGGTACCCCACGGGCAGCTACCCCTAAAAGAAAAAACGGACATTTCCGGGTTGATGTGAAAAATTCATTTCATTACTTACCTCACGGTTTTAGAGCCTTTTGTTTTACCGATAGGTATAAATTTCTTTGAGCTAATCTTCCCCATGTCTCAGACGAATTATATGTTTGTGTTTGTATATTTATAGATATAAAGATGTGTCCGTGTGTATGTGTGTCCGTGGGTGTATGCGTGTGTGTGCCCGAGTGTTGAAGGAGCTATGTGTGTGTATGTGTGTGTGTGTTGTCTGCTAGGGGAAGAAGACGACGAGGAAGAAGATGACGGAGGCCCGTAAACGGCGCGAGAACTACGGAAGACCGTACGCGACAAAATAACCTAGAAACGGTTTTCTTTCTTTCTTTTTTTTTTTTGTCTTTCGAACCGTCTCGCTCGATTTACGCTACTAGATTTTTTTTTTTTCTTAGGGTTTTGGTTTTGGGTTTCTTGGATGATTTTTTTTTCCAGAAAAGCAAAAACCTTCTCTCTTTGAAATGGACCACTGTTACCACGAAAAGAATACATGACATTCTTATCTCTCTTTTCATCATCATCATCATCGTCATCATCATCATCATCGTCGTCGTCGTCGTCGTCGTCGTCGTCGTCGTTGTTGTTGTTGTTGTTGTTGTATCTCAGCAGCCCCCCGCCCCCAATAACCCATCCTGTCCACCAGCAAAGTGGGCTACAGATTCTTTTCTTTTTGTTCATCTGTGTGAATGTTTGTTTGTTTGTTTTTGTTTGTTTTTTCAAGGTGGGGGCAGGGATGGGCTTGCTCTCCTTGTCACATTTTCGGGGCTTCAGCCTCAAAGATATGCATGACTATACCACTAACAACCATCTAAAAATGTTTGAATTTATTTTATGTTTTTTTTGTTTTTTCAAAAAATTGCTTTTTGGGGTCTCGATGGTAATTTTTGATCAACAAACAACGCCCAAAACGAGGATATTCTTTTCTAGATAATTTTTCCATACTTTCAATCCAATTGCATGGGAAAAATCGAATATTAGATAAAAAAAAAAAAATTTTAAAGTCCCATTTTCATTTTCTACATCTGTAAATATGTCACTTGCACAGTTCCCAGTGGGTCATCCTCCTCCACCCAGTCATGCCTTTTCTTGCATTCCTTCTAGGCAATATGTATAAAAAAAAATTTTTTTAATTATCCAAGAAAGTAAATCTTTAAAAAATTTGCTGGGAATGTGTCAGACCGAGCGCCGCGATTTCACTTACCTAGGCTAGAACCCTGACCACCGGCGCTGGTAGGGAATAACCAACTATCTCAGTCACAAGGCAGGCTATTTTCATTAATATTATTAGAGTAACCACCTCTATCACAATCTGTCGTCAAACTCCAGTCCAAGTCTGGAGTTGACGTTGTTTTTCCACTATGACAACAACAAGAAAAATCCTCACCTACTTCAGGGGAGATAACTCCGCACTGTTTGTCTGTCCCAACACGTTGAACTAAACTCACGTATAAAACTTATATTCGTTGACCATGATTAAAAGTCACAACCAAGCGATCGCCATGCTCTCGCCTACAACAGAGCCTTAAATGATCGTATCGCTAACAGAGATGCCGAGGATTATACATCAATTTTTTTTTTTTCAAAAAAAAAACAACAACATGGATCCAGAGAGGGGGGGGTGACGTCCAGGGAGGTCAGGATAACTCTTGCTCGGACAAAGCAAAATATTTTTTTTTCCATTTTGAATATCAAAATGGAGAAATTTTATTTGAAAAAGTCCCAATAATCATTAACATCAAAAACAAATTTATTATTTTGTTTTTCATCTGAGTAAAGATGTCGTCCATCTTATTTAATCATAAGACACTGTCAACCAATACTGTCACCATAAATGTCAGCATAGGTTTCTCCGGTTTTCAAATTGGTCTGGCTGGGTGGCCGGGTGGTTATGTGTGTATCACGTGTACAGTCTGCACTAATGGAGCTAGAGAACCCAAATCTAAACATTTACTCCATGGCTAGAAAAAAAAAATTTGGTTTTTGAAAATCCCCCCCCGTTTACAATATAATTTCATGTGGAATCGGTCCCTATTTGTGTCCAGCAGCATTTACGCTTGTTTTTCTGAAAATTCAGACTTCTTTTACTGATCGCTGTCCAATACAAGGCAAGAGAACTAACTTATTCATTGATCACCTTTTTTTCCAGATTTGTAATTGATCATCCCTGACATGACATGCGGCCAAAAGACATTGGTCCCATAACGGTTTCTACTGCGTGACTAACCAGACCTATTCATTTTTAATTTATTGCTTCTGTGGTAAATGTCTTTCATTAATTTTTTCTTCGTGTTAGTCTTCGGTCAGTTCTGGCAATAAAAAAGCTACGACTCAAACGGAAGTGAAAATGATGGATTACTTTCTTGTTTTTCATGTTTTAAATTTTTCTTTTTCATGTATTTTTTCATAAAAATTAATTTTTCAATTTAGACCTTGTTGATCAAAATCCTGGATTTTTCCCGGCAATGTTACAGCCAAGAGAGAAGTTGTTAAACAGAATGTTTCCGAATCGTGGATACGGCTGTAAGCAAAGCAACATCTTCCATGAAAATTATAGTTCACATATCCCGTCAAAAAAATGATTGCGGTATTCAAAAAAATTATAATTGTATCGAACTTCAAAAAAATTTCTGCTCTTTCTCATTCATGCCCAACCAGAACGAACCAAGATATTTTACACGTTTGCAAAATAAGTAAGGTAGACAGCTCTATAATCACCAGTCGATAATTATCTCCCTTGACAAATGTTACAGACAAAAAATATAGATATACATACGGTGCAGTATATAAATAGTAACTGTGTCTATCATAATCTGTATCATAAGTGCACGCTAATGATGGAGAAGTTCCAGCCTTATTCAGCGTATCAGGAATTTGAATCACGGAAGATGTTTTAGGATACCAGTATGGCTACGAGCAACAACAAAATATCTGTAATTCAGAAAGCGTTCAAAGTTCCGTGAATCATTCGACAAAGAATTGAAAATTAATGATTATATAATTTTTACGCAAGTGACAACACCAAAATATAATTTATCCTTTTTGTGAGTGGATCTTAAGATTATGTCTTTGTTCAAAGAGTCTGTTATGAATTCCGTCATATGTTCAGTTAAATTTTTATCAAAGAATTTATATGACAGTATGTGTATGACGCCCATGATAGAAAAATGTGGCGAATCCTTGGGAAGGTTTAGGTCCAACCACGGACGTTAAAAGACTGTTGATGATGATGTGTGTGAAGGCAAGTCCTCTGGGATTTCTATAAGACAGTGTGTGTGCATGTTGTAGTCGGAATATTGTTTAAAGGTGTTTAAAACTCAGAAGGATTTTAGTGAAGAAAATAATTACTTTACATTGATGTATGTGTAGGTAAGTGTAGATTGGAGATATCTCCTTTGTATACGCGATTGAATCATCAATGAGTGTGTATGAACTAATGTCTCCCACATCTTCTTGGTGAATTTGCAAATGTATATATGTCCACTTACTTTCCATGTCTTCAAATGCATGGTGCATGTCGGTAAAATGCATAATGTGAATGTGGGTCAGGTGACATGCAAAGAGGCTTTGAAGGTCATGAATGACTGGGTTACTTGAGTTAGCTTCCTTTTATCTACAACAGGGAGGCTCCTGTTAAAGCCAGTTTGGCTTGCTGGAAGCTAACCTATGATTGGTCAATAATTTGTCAATCGTTTAATTTGATTTTTAATATATTTCTGTTACAATTTGGAGGGAAATTCCTGGAGCCTATTTTGTACAATTTTGATTCAACTGAGTTTGAGTGGTCCCTACAATGTCAGTGATAATACAATCCTAAACTGGGCACCCCCTTTCCGATATTCTTACTTGCGTACAGCCTACATTAACTATCTTCCCTTTGGTTCAAATTTATTTCTTTTATCAATTCTCTTATTTCTTTTCATCTATCAAACATCATTGGACTTGTGCCATTTCTATCATAGCGTCTGTGCCGGTTCTATCCGGGTGTGTGAAAAATTCAGACCTGGTGCAAGCCCCTTGTTAAAAATGGTGCAGGCTCGATGATGTTATAGTTACATTGTTAATAGAACCTTCATTCTGGAAACTTTTATAAAACTTTTTCCAAAAATTGACAAATTTCTAGATGGTTTGAAAGTCTAATGGAATGAAAACACCTAAAATTGAAAGAAAGTTTGTTTTTTTTCCTAGTGGAACAGCATTGTAGGTTGAACTAAATCTTTACTGAAAATGATAGCCAAGGCCCAAAAGTAACCCTACCCAATACAAAAGAGAAAGATGTCAGAATTTTAAATTCTCAGGTTTCCTATGCGGTGAAGAAAAGTAAAAATAAACCGTTCAAATTGATCGTCTCAAAAATCATCAGCTTCCAGCATAGAGCTTGTAGATAAGCTAGACAGAAAAGTAAAAGACACCTATAGCTTTAGAAGCAGAGGCGGTGCGTGGGACTCGCAAATCCCCGCAACTGATGGGATGGGGAGTTCTGGAGGCACAACATATTGGAGAAACCAAAAAAAATCTGAAAAATAATCTTGAAAATTTTTTTTTTAAATTTTGAAGCGACTGAGCCGTCAGACCTAGCCCTGATTAGTGACTTCTAATGATGGAAGGGTTACAGCGAACCACAATATCTCGAATGTTCTTATATCTATCACTGATAATGCCACAATTTTAGTAAGCTAACCATATATGAGCTTATATGCTATTTTTCAGGTTTATTTATTTGTTTGTGTTCAAATAGGATTGTCTCATTGGTTGATTCAACTTCCTATTAGGACATAGCAATAAAAATGACATCATAGAAACTCTTAAAACTTCATGTCTGATCATCACACATTAAAAAAGCTTGAGTTGAGTCGAGACTGAAAAAAACTTGAAATTAGGATACTTGAATTATTAAAAATGTATTACCTAATAGGATAGCGTTAGGCTCCTTGGAGCCAATCTATACATAAATAACCATTTCTTACAGGTATATTTTAGAAATGATGAAATAATGTTGTGTTATGATCTATTGTATTATTATACAATGGTTGATTTTCAGTTGAACCACTTCTTTTTTTAACTTTTGATTTTATCTAAGTACCTAAAACAGTTCCACTAGGTCCCAAATAGAGATAGGTAGATAATGGACAGGCTGAGATAGATAGATAGATAGATTTGGACGGGTTGAGATAGATAGATAGATGTGGACATGTTGAGATAGATAGATAGATAGATAGATAGATATGGACAGGTTGAGATAGATAGATAGATAGATAGATATGGACAGGTTGAGATAGATAGATAGATAGATAGATATGGACAGGTTGAGATAGATAGATAGATAGATAGATAGATATGGACAGGTTGAGATAGATAGATAGATAGATAGATAGATAGATAGATAGATTTGGACATGTTGAAATAGATAGATAGATAGATAGATAGATAGATAGATATGGACAGGTTGAGATAGATAGATAGATAGATAGATTTGGACAGGCTGAGATAGATAGATAGATATAGACATGTTGAGATAGGTAAATAGATAGATAGATGTAGACATGTTGAGATAGATAGATAGATAGATAGATAGATAGATAGATAGATAGATAGATATGAACAGATATAGTTAGATAGATAGATAGATAGATGGATAGATAGATAGATAGATAGATAGATAGATATGGATAGGCTAAGAGATAGCTTGATAGATAGAGATAGACAGAGATATGACCACACTGGGATAGACAGATTGATAGACAGAAAGAGAAAGAGACAGACACATACTTAGATTGATAGATAGATAGATGAATAGACTGAGATAGATAGATACTTTAGGATGATCATATTTCTCACTCGCTAAAGATACAGATATTTAAGTCAGGGTGAAAAAAAACAAAATTTTTTCTTCAAATTGGATTTCAAATGTTTGTGTTCAAAGGCCCACCCCACTCAGAGTTCGGTGTAACACAATCTTCCTACCGAACATCAAAACCTCTGTTTGACCGTTTGTTGTATTTATCTAAGCTTTGTAAATATCAAAAGTTCATTGTTCTTTACTTCCAGCCAACGGATTGGAACAAAAACTCAAAAAGTCACCATTTGAGTGTTTCCAGAAACTGTCAACATGGATTTCTTCAGTTTTCAAGTTCTTCTGCCTGGCTGGCAACGTATGTTTTGTATGTACAGACTACGACAATGGAGCAAGAGGGCTGAAAATTTAAACACTTACTTATGTCCGGAAAAAAATTTTTTCTTTTGTTTTTTGATAATTCAAACATGGTTTTCATGTGGGGTTCGATTTGCAATGTTGGCTTATCCTCAACTGATCCCTTATTTGTGCCCAGCAGCATTCATGCTTGTTTTTTTGAAAATTCAACCTTTTTAACGATCACTGCCCAACGAAGGGCGAGTGAAGTCCCTTATTCATTGATAATTTATTTTCCGGTTTTTCAACATGCTGCCAAGAGGCATTGGTGACGTGACTGTTTCTATTGAGTGACTAACCAGACCTGTTTATTTTCTTTATTGATGCAAACACTTGAACATCATACGCAGAGGATCCTCTCTCTTGTTCATTCCTCAACATTTAAGTCGTTGACATTCTCTATGAATATCTGACATTCACGAATCTTTGAAATTCTCCAAACAGAACCTTTTATTCCATTTGGGTCGTGAGGAGGGGATGATTAGAGCTCCCCCCCCAACTCTCCAATCCCTCTCTGGAGTGTTCATATCAAACCTTTCATAAACCAGAATGGTATGAAGTGTACTTGTAATTACATTGTAGACCCGTTATAACACGGCTCAATATAACACAGAATCGCTTATAACGCTGTTAGAACAAGGAGCTCGATTTTAAAAACGTTAAATCTGGCTCTCAAAATGATAGCTAAATAGAAAAATAGAAAGGCCCTCTACTGAATCAGGTTACGCCAACTGTAAAAAGGAAATGAATTTGACAAAAACATTTCAGTAGTCGATAAACAGAACTAATCGACCCTTTCCTTTTCATCTCTCGCTAGAAAAAATTTCTCATATATTGTCAAATTCCTCTTTGCACCACCAGAGAAAGAGACTGATAATAGAGGCTCTCTTTTCTTACAGATATTTCATTTTACATCTGAAGAAGGCCATAGAATGAATCGTCCAAAATGAGTTAACATCAAAGATAGGAAGAAGAGATTAGATTGTCCAAACATAAGTTGGTAAGCTAAACTTAGTATACAAGAAGATAAGAACTGAGTATGTTGAAAGATTGTCGGTTTCTAACATGAACATCTTACAGCCTTACGGTGTCAGATTATACTAAACTTAGTAAATGATGAGTTTTAAAATGCCTGCATTTTTACTAATTGAATAATAGTTCTTTGGCTCTGGCGGTTATATTAGCAATATGGAATTTAGAGCTGAAAAAATTGATGCATCGGATATAAAGTTTAAAAGAAAAGCTGTTGTTCAACTCTCTTTCTATCTCATTTGAGCCAACGCCAAGCTGTCAAAGGGTCAATAAAATATAAGATTAGTTACAGCCAACTTTTCTTGTATCTTCAACATTGAGTCAAGGTAATTGGAGTTACACATTGTAGTCAGTTGAATCATTTGATTATTGATATTACTTAACACATTCAAGAACCATAGGCTGTAATATTTCACTTCCTTTAATTCAAAACTGATCTCTGACATGATCTAAAACTGATCTTATCCAACCTCATATGATCTCATTTCATGTAGCTATCTATCATTCAGCCTATATTTACGACTGCCGATTCTAATTATCAATACTAGTTTACAAATTCAAGAATCATAAGCTGTAATATTTCATTTCCTTTAATACAGAACTGATCTCTGATAAGATCTAAAACTGATCTTATCCAACCTCAGATGATCTCATTTCACGTAGCTATCTATCATTCAGCCTATATTTACGACTGCCGATTCTAATTATCAATACTAGTTTACAAATTCAAGAATCATAAGCTGTAATATTTCATTTCCTTTAATACAGAACTGATCTCTGATAAGATCTAAAGCTGATGATCTCATTTCACATAGCTATCTATCAGTCAGCATATATTTACGACTGTCCATTCCATTTACAGTAGGGAAAGAATGTGATAGACCTGCATGCTATATTCTCACATACAGGTGAATATGTGTCAGGTATTTGCTATGCACATCACTTTCTAATAGGCTTGAGCCAGAGCCAAGTTGTTAAAGGGTCAATAAAATATTGGATGAGTCGCAGCCAATTTTTTGGTATCTCTGTCAAACTTTTCCAAAACCGACAGATTATTTAGTCTCTCCAGATTCCAGCTGTAGAACATAATTAGCAATCATTATCAGTATCAAGAATTAATTATAACAAAGACATTACCCATTCCAAAGGTGCATTTTTGGAAGGGGCTGATTTTATCGTCTGAGGAGCAGCCTGCCATTATTGTCACGTAAAATGATTTTTTGTCCATCATACAAAACTACAGCTTCAAAGTACTTTGGTTACTTCTCTTCTATGTTGCCAATTCAGATATTATGTATTCAATTTAGATAATTCTAAAGAGTGGAAGTCAAAGGAGATAATTCATTGAAACTCTGAAAGAACATTTAGTAATATCTAATTTTTTATTTATTTTATCAGATTTCTCAAGAACCGCTGATCCCCAAAACTTCAGACTCGACAGTGCGTGGCCTTATGTGCTGACAAATATATCTGGTGAATGCTTACTTTGTACAATTAACTATTGCCAGGTAATAATTGATTTACACACACAGATGTCTTCAGTTGCAGTTAGATAATCCGGTGAGGTGTGGCTGGCCCTATAATCAACAGTACAAAAAACTGAATTGCCAAGAAGTTCAAACTGAGGGTGAGACACTTTGCACTGACACACCTGTATCAGGGCAAACCTGGTTCCTCTGTCTTGGTTGGCAACCGGTCAAAAAGATAGACAACTCTGAATTCAAACTGAAAACGTCCAACCCCTCATTGAGCGAGTTAAGGGGAATGTGGTTAATAAAGTTCTGGTGAAGCTTTGATGGGTTTAGCAAGCAGGAAGTGGACTATGATAGATTGCTCAAGTAAAGGGGAATAAAGTCCGTCGGATGGACTAACACGACTCCCATCTCCACCTCCCTGCAATACCTCAAGTATGAGGGGAAAATTTTTTTTAAATGATTAGCCCTATAATTGCAGAAGGTATTGAAGAGTAACAGATATCAGTTGCAAGATAAAAGCCCTTGTCCATTGCAAGATAATCCATTGCAAGTTATCCATTTAAAGTTATGCACTTCAAGATAAAAGTCCTGGTCCATTCCAAATTATCCATTGCAAGTTAAAAGCCCTTGTCCATTGCAAGATAATCCATTGCAAGTTATCCATTTAAAGTTATGCACTTCAAGATAAAAGTCCTGGTCCATTCCAAATTATCCATTGCAAGTTAAAAGCCCTTGTCCATTGCAAGATAATCCATTGCAAGTTATCCATTTAAAGTTATGCACTTCAAGATAAAAGTCCTGGTCCATTCCAAATTATCCATTGCAAGTTAAAAGCCCTTGTCCATTGCAAGATAATCCATTGCAAGTTATCCATTTAAAGTTATGCACTTCAAGATAAAAGTCCTGGTCCATTCCAAATTATCCATTGCAAGTTAAAAGCCCTTGTCCATTACAAGATAAAAGCAATGACTGATGGATTGAACTAAGTTATCATAAATCAGGATGAAATGGAAATTTTCTCGAGGTAGCCATTGAACTTCGATTACATAAATTTCCATCATTTGCAGTCGATAGATTAATATAATCAGGACAGAGTAAATATTTCTCTTATGAATTCATTTTTTTTTTCCTTTTAGTGAATTGCAAGACCCTAGGGCTCAGTCCACTTCAATAATCTATTGTGTTCGAGAGAAACGTTTCACTATCTTTGAAATCTAAGGACGTTTTTTTTCTATTTCTATACTCTACAATCATCTTGTCTCGTTGGAAACCAATGGGGGTTTGCGAAAAATATTTTATTTTTTCAAGTTGATTGAAAGGACTAAATTTAGAATTTGAAATATTCTGTAATGTTTAAATTGCAATGAAAGAGATTTTCATTTCAAACACTTTCAAAAACAGGTCGACTTAGTCTCTCCATAGAAAATGTCACGTGACGAGCAGCTTTTTGAAAATTTTTTTTTTTCATTCATTCCCAAAATTAAAAAATAGACCACATGATATTGAATTTTGTTTTTATCGGACCTCATATTCCAAACACACATTTTTGAAGCTTGACTCTTTTTAGGTGGCCAAAAGTCAATCAAAACAGTTTTAAATTCTATTTCCTTGTTTGTTTTAATTATATAAATTAAGATTATGAGACCAGAAAAAAATGATTCATACTGTCACCAATTCCAAGTTTCATCATATTTCCATCTAAGCAAGGACTTTTTGTCCGGCTTGGCACTTTAAGGAGGTGAAATTTCGTTCAGGGAATCTTTATCCAGTACCCTTCTTGTCCCAATACATATATTGCCAGCCAGCCAAACTTGAAAACTGAAAGAAACCTGTGTTGACAGTTTTGGTTGATGTTTTCTAATATGAGATGGGTCAGAACTAATATGAAAGTGAATTAGAAAAAGTAAACAATTCTTATGAAAAAATCAACAGTGACTTACCAAAGTAGTTAAAATCCTATTAAACCCTTCTATACAGAATCATCAATCCACGAATGAAAATGATAAATGGGAATTTTTAATAAAATGAGAACAGAAAATGTTTTCACAATAAAAAAACACTATTCATATTGCTCACCAGGACTCTTTATATTCATCTAACTTTGCCAAAGGCTTTCCTAGAATGAAAGATATCCAATTAACTATTATACGAAGATGTTTTGCATAATGTCAAATCATTGAATTATTGACCTCATTATTACTTCTGACCTATCATATATATGTACATATATATAAAGTAAAATGGACCACACATAGGTATCAAGTGGTTGGCTTCTAGGCGACTATTTGTGACATTCCCAATGTTTGATATTCATAAAAGAGGAGTCAGATATGGATGAGGTAATATGATAGAGTAATTAGGAGTGAAAGGATTAACCACACTGAGTTCTAACCCCATAATCCTTACTCCTAATTATTCTATGCTTAGCAACTCACTATCTTTATACCTACAACTAATACTATACTTCCACTCCAGCCCATAAATATACACTATAACACCCCTAAACCGTATCATACCTTCAGCATCATCATCATCATCAGTCTTTTAGCGTCCGTCGTTGGACATAGACCATCCCCAGGATTTGCCACACTTCCCTATCATGGGTGTCACGGAGCCAGTATTTCCTGAACTTGTCTAGTTCGTCTCTCCATCTAACACTTTGTCGGCTTCGGTTGCATATGTGGTCTCGGGGATCCATGTTGTGAGTCGCGATGTCCATCGATTGTCTGCCATTCTTGCAACATGGCCAGCCCACCGCCATTTGAGATTTTTAATGGATTCTATGATGTCCCTAAGTCTTGTCTTTTCTCAGATGTACTGTGCTGTCTTTTGGTCTCTCCATGTGAGGCCCAGCATTATTCTTTCATGAGCATGTTGCATGGTTCTCAATTTTCGGGTCTGTCTCTTGGTTAGGTTCCATGTTTCAGCTCCATAAGTGACTATTGGGAGGATCCATTGGTTATACACCCTTCTCTTTAGGATTAATGGGATCTTATCATTTTTGAAGGTTGAGCTAGCTCTGCCAAAGGCTTGCCATCCTAGTGTGATTCTTCGCTTGATTTCCTCTTCTTTTGAGGGTCTCATGGAGATTCGTTGTCCTGGGTAGATGTAGTGGTCTACTTCTTCCAGTTGTGTGTCTTCGATTTTGATCTTAGTGTTTTTATCCCCGATGTGGTTGTTGCACATGATCATACCTTAATATATATATATATATATATATATATATATATATATACTCTTATTCTACACAATGGCCCTACCTATACAATCTGGATGCCGCCTATATATAATGTTACAAACTTATC
>OY735242.1:34546352-34593852 GCA_963457665.1 Thysanoteuthis rhombus | reverse complement strand
ATATATATATATATATATATATAATATATATATATATATATATATATATATATATATGCATAGTATTGTCATAAATACTGCTACAAATGTACCCATTGATGAAAGGAAAATTACATATTAAAACAGAGGAAGTGTTGGTGTATCTATTAACAATATTTCAAGTATTACAAAAATCAACAAAGTATTCCTTTGTGCTTCTAATGATAGAGCCAAATTATCTTCAAGAATTGATCTTTTATCTAAAACTATTTCTTGAGAAGTATCAGCACAAAATTCATGTTTTATTGGTCCAAAATGACCATGGAGACCCCTCAAAAACACTCCTTTGAAAAAAATGAACAAAAATATGTTTTTAGATGGTGCCTAGTGGTGTACTCACGTAAATATTTTCAATGTTGTCACCCCAAAGATGTGACCAGGAGCACCCAGAGACTCATACACAGAAAGACACACACACACACACAGATGAGTAGAGAAAGAAGAATTTATAGTCCACTTGGCTGTGTGATCAATAATATTTGTAATCGTAACTCGTCTTTCAAAGTTTGCAAATGGGAATTGAGGCTTTAATTTGTTTTTTTTCTGGATAATATCCAGCAATGAGTATTATCCGTTATTCATTGATTAATCGAGATATTTCTTTCTCACTCTCAACAATCACGTCAAATGTTTTTGTTCCAGGATTTCGTTCAGAGGTCAGACACAATAAACAGTGTATAAATTGCTTTAGTGTGTACATATTTGTTTGTAAATACACAAGAATTATTTTATACGCACATACATGCACATGTATATATATATATATATATATATATATACGTGTGTGTGTGTGTGTGTAATATCAAAATACCTCTTTATTTTAAAATAATCTTGATGAGGAATTATGCTAAAAAAGTAATACAGTTGAAGTTTTAAATTAAAAGTGTTCAGTATATCAATCATATAATCTAGAGCAAAAAAATTCAAGTATATATATATATATATATATATATATACTTACAATATCTTGTTCTTGATTATGTGATTAATATGAAAATAAAAGAT
The DNA here is from genome assembly GCA_963457665.1 of Thysanoteuthis rhombus. Lineage (NCBI taxonomy): Eukaryota > Metazoa > Mollusca > Cephalopoda > Oegopsida > Thysanoteuthidae > Thysanoteuthis > Thysanoteuthis major. The sequence goes on along the minus strand of OY735242.1, from coordinate 34,592,808 downwards.
ATATCAAAATCTATTTTATGAATTCTTACTAATTTTAAGCTGTAGATCACTCTATTCAGACATTTAATATAGAAAAATATAAGAAATACTCACACACACACACACATTTTTACTCATATTTTAGATTTGAATGTCTATCTGCATTCTTTTAATGAGAGAGTGGGCAAAAAAATTATCTTAGTGGGAACATTAATGAAGGAATGAGCAAAAAGAAAGATGTGGCTGACTGGCTAATTTTTTCCAATTTTCTGTTAGTTCTGTGTGAAAATGATATGGCACAGTGGGCAAAAACAGCCGTTTTTTGACTGTCTAGCTGACTTTTTAAAATTTATCTGATAAAAATTCACAATAGCCGATTATATCACATAATATGATAAGTACGATAAAAGTAATCTGTTCTGGATTTTCAGTTCATAGGTATTTTCTTTGATAGCCTGAAATGGAAAAGTCTAGCTGATTTTAGTCATTTCTAAAGACAGTATTAATTTTTTAACTACCAACCATTCTTGGCTCTGCTGGATTCGGAAGAATATTCAAAAAAATTAGATGTTAATTTTCGCAATTGTTTTATGCTTTCAATCCATACACCCTCATTTCCTTTGTGAAATTTGTCAGTTTTCAGAACTCACTCCCACTTTTAATGTTAAAGTTATCATTTATTGTCAATGTTTCCCTTTTCTTGATTACAATACCAGCGACTGTTTCAATGGTAAGAGCAACACTACGATGAAGTGGCTAACCTATCAATTCCTGCAGCAGCCCTATTTTCCTCAATATATATATACATATATATATATATATACATAAATTTCAGACCAGCCAGAACCTAAGGGACACGTGTTCTCCAATAGACTGACCGTGAGGATCGTAGCTATTCTCAACAGTACTTGCCATCAACTCCGAATTACCAAACCAGTAAAGAAGCATTTAGAAGAATCAACTCTGTCGTGAGACTGTCGATGCTACACGATCTTCGTTCCATACGAGAAGGCCAGCCAAATAGATATCACATTGCCTTGATTAAAAGGGAAGGGTTTTCTATGATTGTTGCCCTTGAAGTATTCAACTTTATATTTGTTGATTTAAACCAACGTGTTGTTGTTCATCCAGCAACCTTTTATTTCTTTTATATGTAACACCTTTTGGACCCAGCTTCAACAGATTCTACGTCTGGAAGCGACCTTTTAATCTCGAACACAACGTAGGGAGGAAGTTAACTACAGGTGTGAAGATTCGACCCAACCGGATAGCTGTTATAATGAGAATGGGCCTACCGACCTTTTTCCACACTCCTTCACCCGGCCAAGGTTTGGTGTCAGGTTGACCAGTTTACATACACACACACACACATATATATCTATTAAAACCAACACAACAGATTCAATATTCACATGGGTGAACATTCAATAGAAATGACACGAACAGTGAATCACGTTTGTTGTTCCACTTACTGATCCCTCGTCGTTAAATACGTTTTTGAGGTAAACTACGCAAGTAAGAGACAGACCCGTAAGCTGAGAACCATGCAACGTGCACATGAAAGAATAATGCTCAACCTCACATGGAGAGACCACAAAACAGCACAGCACATCCGGGAAAAGACAAGAGTTAGAGACATCATAGAATCCATAAAAAATCTCAAATGGCGGTGGGCTGGCCATGTTGCAAGAATGGCTGACAATCGATGGACATCACGACTCACAACATGGATTCCCCGAGACCATTTGCGCAACCGAGGCCGGCAAAATGTTAGATGGAGAGACGAGCTAGACAAGTTCAGGAAGTACTGGCTCCGTGACGCCCATGATAGAGAAGTGTGGCAAATCCTGGGGAAGGTATATGTCCAACGACGGATTTTAAAAGACTGATGATGATGATGATGACGCAAGTAAGCCTTGTTTTAAAAAAATAAATGATACGTAGAATAAAATGATATCAATATACAATATACATAATACCCTTTATAACATGACAAACTACACATAGGACATGAACTATGTAATGATAAAGGGGGTTGGTATTTGATCAGCACTGCTAGGGTACCACGTTAGTGTAACTGTTTTGTTTTTTAAATCCTTGAAACGGTTACATGATGTACAACTGATAATCCCAACAAGAGAGAATCTATACATTGTGCCATAATATCAAAGTATGTAAAACAGGGGAAAAACACTGAAGAAAATAAGATGAATTGCATTGACAGATATTGGGAAATAAGTGACTGAAGTGATACAAAAAAAGGTTTTTTTAATGTTCAGTGTTTAAAGCTGTAAAGCTTTCTAGACTATAGAGAGACGTAAGTAACTCTAGATGATGAAGACAGTAAAAAAAATGAAAACTGAGACTAACAGCTCTGCAACTTGAAAACGAACATCGAGAAAAAACAGTGATAGTCGAAAATACTAGGATAAGTGAAAATAACTCATGAATTTTTGAACATCCGTAAAACTCCTACAACCAAGGTATTAAGGACAACATCCTAAAATTGGAGAGGTTTACAGGAAGGTCGAGTTGACGAGAAATGTTAATATTGTTTAATGAAACATGTATAAAAGCACTGCGGCTTAAATACACTATGTCTAGAAAGCTATACAGTTTTAAACACAAAACATTAAAAACTTTTTCAAAAGATTTTTTTGTGTATATATACTGTATTTTGCTACATTCTAATCTCAGAATTGAGTGAAATACAGATATAAGATTTTAAAAATATTAAAGCTCTATTTTAAGAGATCTTATCAAGATATAGAGCTCTCTAGCAAGACGAAAATCATGTGCAATAACCACGTCGGAAATGAGAACACTAAGATCAAAATCGAGGAATCAGAACTGGAGGAAGTAGACCACTACATATATCTTGGATAACGAATCTCCACGAAACCCTTAAAAGAAGAAGAAATCAAGCGAAGAATCAATCTAGGATGGCAAACCTTCGGCGGAGCAAGTTCAAGATTCAAAAATAAGAAAATCCCATTAACCCTAAAAAGAAGGGTATGCAACCAATGCATCCTCTCAATAGTCACTTATGGAGCTGAAACATGGAACCTAACCAAGAGACAGATTCGCAAATTGAGAACCATGCAACGTGCACATGAAAGAATTATGCTGGGCCTCACATGGAGAGACCACAAGACAGCACAATACACTCGGGAGAAGACAGGAGTCAGGGACATCATAGAATACATTAAAAAACTCAAATGGCAAGGGGCTGGCCATGTCGCAAGAATGGCAGACAACCGATGGACATTGCGTCTTACAACAGGGATCCCCAGAGATTACATGCGCAACAGAAACCGGCAGAAGTCTGAATGGGGGGATGAGCTAGGCAAATTCAGAAAGTACTGGCTTCGCTATGCCCACGATAGTGAAGTGTGGCGAATTCTGGGGAAGGACTATGTCCAATAACAAATGTTGAGAGACTGACGATGATGATGATGATGATATTGTTAACAAATACAACACACTCGTATGCGCACACGCACACACACACACACACACACACACATATATATATATATATATATATATTAGATCAGGGCAAAAATAATTGTGGCTTTTCACCGTCAACTTTAAAGAAGTGTAACTCAGTTTGAAATAAAAGTTATTGAACGAAATAAGAACCTTCAGAATCAAGACATTTTCGCCAACTAGAAACAAGTCCATTTATCCCAGATGCATTCACTTCTGGGGGTTTTAGCAGCTGCCCGATTCTCGAAGGCCTCCTCTTGCAGGAGATGGTCGATACGCAGGAAAAGTGTCTGGAGAGAGATCTGGTGAGTCAGCTGGTTGAGATACAGTTTCTTAGCCTAGCTCATTCAATTTCTGCAGGGCTATTCGCACGACATGCAAGCTTTTCTGTTTTCATACGAGAACGTTGGCACGACTAGTCGGGATTTTTGGCTTTTCCAATTCGGAACAAATGTCGGACAACTGTTGAATTATCAATGTACAGTTTCCTCTACAATCTCTCGAGTTGTTTTGCGTGGGTCTGCCTCCATAATGTCCCTCAATTGAACGTCGTCAATCACAGAAAGACGTCCATATCTTCAAGGCTCTCGTCTCCATTTCAATATACACTGGAGCGCTAACTGCTTGCAACGTGGAGAGCGTAAACAATTACAAATCGTAACTTTTCGAAATTCCAACTGAACAGAACGCTATAATACAAACAATATATGATCATTTTATCCAATTGAAAAGTACAATAACGAAAAACATTCTTTTGGGAATGGATCTCATATTTTCATTTATTTGATTTAATCATATATTTATATATATTAGGTAGCCGCTTTAATGTAGCATTGCTCTTAGTTGAGCAGTCCTCTAGAAAAGCAAAGGCACGAATAATTGCTAATTTTCTTTAATTGTTTATTCTATTTAAACTGTTTAGGTCAAGTGACACATTCACCGTGTAATAACAGGAGGTTATTTCAAATAGAGTCCCGAATAATTTGATGCATTCATAAATATTCTATCAGCTTATCAATCCATTTCTTGATAATATAATTGTCTAGATAGAGAAACGAAAGTGCTGATATGGACAGTGAATAAATAAAAATTAGAACATGGGAATTGAGCAGATTTTGAGGCTCTCACCTTTCCGCTAGGCTGTTCAGCTCAATGATAAGAGCAACGCTACATCAGAGCGGCTTCCTAATCGATCATGGATTTGATTCCTACAACAACCCCATTTTCTTTTATTATTCATTCTATGTACATTGTGTATGCCAAGTGACACATTCTCCGTGTAATAACCAGAGGTCATTTCAAATAGAGTTTCAGATAATATAATGTACTCATGAATATTTTGTCGGATTATGCGTCTACGTCTTGATAATATAATTGTCCATGTTGAGAAACAATAGAGCAGATATGGTCAGCGAATAATAAATCTTACAAAAAAGACGATTAGGGAGCAATAAGTATATCAACAAACGTGACTCATTGTTCGGGTCACTTCTGTTGAGTGTTCACCCTTGTGAATATCAAATCCGTTGTGTCGGTTTTAATTTCAGACTGCATGTAAACCAGCTTCTGATATCATCTTTAAGAACATTAATTGCACAGAAAAAACTTCTTCAAGTTGATTTTCTACCAACTCATTCATCGGAAGAATTTGACATTTTTTTTCCCCACTAAACTTGAAGTCAATTTTTCCACGTCGTATATCGTCAAGCTTCCATCAGTTTCTTCCCCTTTAAATTATCAAATGAATCATCCTTATATTCATGGTTGAAACGAAACCAAACCTCAATCTAACCAGTAGTACACCTCAATATTATATTCCAGTAATATATTTAGACAATTTTTACTTGGCATTCCACCTTCAATCTCTAACCAACTACCTATCAGTCAGACAAATGTATCAGAGCCAAATGTTTTCCCCTTTCCCTGGCTCTAGTCAATACAATGATCTGCCTCAATAACAAAAACTAAATTCGTCTCTTTTAGTTACCCGATTCCCCTAACATTAATACAAGTTTATTTAGTCAATTATACACTATTCATGTATTCTATTCCTATGCTCTCGTTAACATATTCTTTAATCTTAGTAATTATTCCATTATAGTCAAAAGGGATCAGGATGTCTAGCCACGGCTTTATTAAACTGTCTTACTAATTTCGCTGCCTTCAGTGACCATTCTAACAACTAAAGAATCTATTATAAAGTAAGTATGAAATCAATAAATCTAAGTGCAGCTCGAGCTATCCTTTAGTATTCTGATAATATTGTTCCGTAAAATTTATAATATGAAATACTACTTGTTTTAAGTGGCATACGTACGATATGGAATGGAAATGAGTCTCGTTTATCAAACAATTTATAGACAAACATTCCATCCTCGTGTCCAATATCTTAATCTAGGAACGTTGTTTGCATTTCGTTATGTTCACACTTTAGTTCAAGATCCTTACTATACGATTTCCTTAATTCTCCTCCATCATTAAGGAAACATAAACATGAACCTAAAAATGAATGCGCACGCTTTATATTAGTTTTAATTAAAGAAGGCTTGAATATACATTCATATCTATGTATATACAAATTAGCCAAAAGGGTGCAGGACCAATTCCCATAGGGATACCTATAATTTGATGAAATAATTTATAATCTATTCTATAGTATCATGCTCCAATAAAATGACTAACAATCGCTTTAAGGGTAGAACATGTAAAGTAAGTTTGTTTGTTTTTTTCACCTGAAAGCTTTAGAGTTTGTAAACCCAACATACTTACCCTTTCCACCAGCAAATGCCAAGTCTACTATTTTATTTTATTCTTTGATAAGATCTTCACGAGGAATTTTTGTATAAAGAGTACTAAAATCGTACGTTGGGACAGATTTAGCCCCTTTCCAGGTATTTATGATATCCATTTTTTCTTTAACAGGCATAGATTTATTTACTACTCAAAAGAGATTTAAATTACTGTAGAATTTACTCCTAATGTGGAATTTCCGTATTTGAATGTATATTAAATTAAAAACTGTTGGATCAGCTTTGCTAACGCACACACACACACACACACACATATATACATATATATATATATATATATATATATATATATATATATATATATATATATATATAATAAAACACTAGCTACCAATAAATAATTTGAAATGTTTTAATCAATTTCAAGTATCTTCTCTTCCAAATTGGCAAATTCACATCATCTTGTCGGACATACATCCATTTGTCTGATATATATATATATATATATATATATATAATCAGAATTTTTATTTATGATATGTTGTTGAATGTGAAAAATCATTCGATACTACAGTGTGTTCATACCAATCAAAGATCAACAAGGAAAAATGACATGGGTTAGTATTTCAAGTGTCCAGGGCTGGACATTCAAAATATCCACAAAATAACCATCAATAACGGTCAGATAACACCACTAGGACATAATGACATTGCATGATCACCATGACAACGATGAAAACAACACCAGTTTGAAAATATCAGCTAATTCCAGTCAGATGAAGTTGCTAGTTCAATGAAACGTTTATTTGAAAATAAAATGCTTGGAAAATTCGGTCATAGAAAATCCAACTGTTTGACAAATATGCCACTCAGGCTTCTCCAAGATACTAGATGAAGGGAAAAGCAGGTCAAAAATTCACAATCAATATACGCATCTTATTTGATAACTTAAAATCCATCAATTCCTTTCAAAATAGATAATCGAAGTTGACAGGATATCTGCATATTCTTAGTTAAGGTGTGTCTATTTGTGAAAATGCAATTTGAATCTGCATTGAATTAAGCGTGTGACGGTCGTTCGATCCTAACCGCAGCAGGAAATTAAGGCATTAAGAGAATCGAAGTTAAAAGTCAATCTCGTCTGAAAAAAAAAGCCATAGTTCTTATTGGGGAAAGATAAAGCGAGAATCCAGAAGCAGAGGCGTGTTCCTAATGATTTCTAGCTGGGTGCAAGCCTCTAATTTGCTGAAAAAGTGGTCGTGTAAAACGAACGAGTTGAGAAATCGGTGTTACTCGGAATGGTTTGAGATTTTTACCGAAAACAGCCATTAAAAATGGGTAGAATCGGCTAAATTTTATATTTTCAGAAGTTATATTCAGGAAATCCTGGTACCGCTCGCAAGATAACTTCCAAGTAAAATGTGTGTGGTTGGGGTGGGTGGGCACTTTTTCTTTTTAACATTCAATAGAAAACTCAGATGCCAATCTTTTTAGAAATAACCGATATATTTTTATCAAATTTTATCTTCACTTTGGCAAAAACCTTAATGTTTAAGATTTCGGATAATTAAACATGTAACCAATTAGAAACTTCACTGTACTGTCAAGAAATATGTACATAAACCTAAGTTATGTAAACAGTAACCAAAACTGCTTTCGTCAGGATCCAAGTCTTACCAGAGTGCCCACTTCCATCAGGATCCAAGCCTTATCCAGAGACCCTGCTTACATCACCATCCGAGCCTGGGATGATAAGCCTTCGGCAGAGCAAGCTCAACTTTCAAGAACCAGATGATCCCAATGATCTTAAAAAGAAGAGTATACAACCAATGCATTCTCCCGATAGTCACTTATGGAGCTGAAACATGGAACCTAACCAAGAGACAGACCTGCACACTGAGAAGTATGCAACGTGTGCATGAGAGAATCATGTTCAACCTGACATGGATAGATCACAAGACAGCACAGTATATAAGAAAGAAAACGGGTGTCCGTGACATCATAGAATCTATTACAAAACTCAAATGGCAATGGGCAGGTCATGTTACCAGAATGGAAGACAACCAATGGACGTCACGACTCACAACATGGATCCCAAGAGATCACATAAGAAACCGAGGCCGACAGAACACAAGATGGAGAGATGAACTGGACAGATTCAGGAAATACTGGCTCTGCAACGCCCATGATAGAGAATTGTGGCGAATCCTGGGGAAGGTCTATGTCCAACGACGGACGTTAAAAGACTGATGATGAAGATATCAGGGGAAGGCTTCAATTCTTCCACGTGAAGGTAGCTGAATTTGAAACCCGTGAGGAGAGGAATGGAAATCTGGGGCAGGAGTCACCATTTTTCTCTATCCTTATCAGACCACTCCGTTAAACTGCCTGACTACGGAAACATGACCCGGGGTAGGGACAAACAGAGTGAATTAGGGAGATGAGATACTGATTCGATAAGCGAGGTGCGGGCGGGACGCCGTACAAAACATCAGCGTTGAAGTAGCCAGTATCAGAACGAATCATGGGTACTAGTATAGTGTGCAGTACTAGGCGGTCCTGTACACGTATACACATTTAGAGCCTATTCATCAAATAAAAATAGCTATGTAATAAGACCCCCAAAACAAATCATTAATAATGATTTAGGACTTATTTTCATAAAACTTACCAGACTTAATTGGTTATCGTAGATTTTTTCGGCTAAATTAAGTAGATATCAACCAGAAAAATGGCTAACTTGGCAACCTGGGAGAAATTTGCTGACAGAAAGAGCATGGAGGCGGCACTTATCTTTCCATACGTTCCTGTTAAGAAGATATCTGCTGGGCCTCACATGGGGGGACCACAAGACATCACAGTACATCCGGGAACAGACAATAGTCAGAGACATCATAGAATCCATTAAAAAAAAACTCAAATTACAGTGGGCTGGCCATATTGCAAGAATGGCGGACAACCGATGGACACCGTGACTCACGAGATGGATCCCCCGAGATCACATGCGGAACTGAGGCCGGCAGAATATTAGATGGAGGGACGAGCTAGAGAAATTCAGAAAATACTGGCTCCGCGACGCCCATGGTAGAGAAGTGTGGCGAATCCTGGGGAAGGTCTATGTCCAACGACAGACATTGAAAGACTGATGACGATGATGAGTGTCTTCATCTTTACAGACTAAATTGTCATTGTATTCAATGCTTGAATTTTCAAAAGGATATTTAAAAAAACAGCCTTAAATTTGTTAAAGAAAAGTACTAAAAACTATCCGTCAAAACTGTCACCAAAGTTTCTTCAGTTTTCATGATGGTCTGGCTGGTTATGTGCGTTATACGTGTTCTGTCAGCCCTAATAGAAATAAAGGACTGGGAATTTCACTATTTAGTCATTATGTTTAGAAGATACCAGTTTCATTATCTGATCTGAAACCGGTTTTATTGGATTGGAGACTTTATTTATTAATCAGCCTTCGTAAATTCTGCGTGGGTTTCACACTATGATGACGTAATTGTCTGAAATTGTATAAGCCGGGGAAATATCGTTTGCTTTGTTTATAGTGAGTCATACGTCCCAGAAGACTTATAAAAGAAATCCCCATGACACATATTCCAACGGTCATAAGAACCTCGGGATATATATGTCCCTGTAGCCTTCAAAGTGTTAAAACATAATCCAATTCTAACCATTGAGAATAAACGCATCTCTGTGTGACTCAAGGCCTTTGTTAACTACATATCAATAGCAAGACATCCCAACAATACAATGAACATTTCATCTGAGGGGTGACATCATAGAATAAGCGGTTTACCGGGGATAAAATGTCCATTGAAGAGAATAAAAGGAAAGAAATGCGTATAGGCAGTTATACATTTTTCTGCCAACTATGAATGTAAATAGAGTTATGACGAAAGATGAGTACTATGTTGTTAGGTAGGAAAAGCCATTTTTTGAAATGTAAGACGAAGGATGATATTAATAAATAAATAAAAAATGGTGAATATCTAATCAAAATATGAACCATTTAAATCGATAACCTTTTTTCCAACGATCGCCTGAGGATAATATTATTTAGGTTAAGCGGTCACCAATTCAGTAAAAGTACGAATTATGGCTTCTCTATTATCGAACCTTTTATAATGGATACCTGCTTGGAAAGTTGATAATCTGCCGTAGAAAAGTCAGGTGAATTTGGAGGATGCTGCTTGACTAAATATTCCGATTTTCTAAGTCAGCTGAGAGATGAGGGGTATGTCGTTGTCATGGAACATTTCATCCAGTTAATCTGCGATCCATTTTCCCGACATTTTAACCATTCCTATTGCCTTGAGACGACGTGATATTGTCGCTGTTGAAGTCTCTAGAAAGTGCTCAAGCCATTGTTCGAGCGTTTATTCTTCATTGAGAACATGTTTGGGCCTCCATCAACGTTTTATATTGGCGTCCACACTTCTGGGTCTAAACCTTTTGGACCAACGCACAACACTTCGCACTGCTGTAGTGTTCACTCCAAATGTTTCGTTGGCGCTATCAGAGGCTGGGGCAGCATTATATCTCAATTTGAAATCGTACTTAGAAACTTATGCGACTTGTAGGGTAGGCATTTTTACTCTTAAATGTTCAAACACCTACAATAAAAGCGAATTATATTTTTATTTACATTGTTTTTGCACAAAATGCAGTTACATCAGTAAGTCTAGTACGAATGGTTGTTTCTTGCTTATATCCTTATCAATTGTTTTGCGGGGCCAACGTACACACGGGCCATTTGTTATCAAGACCCCCTTCCAGCTTGTTGAAGCTTCCTTCTGCTTACGGTATCTAAAATCTCCCAATGGTCACCCATGTAGGTACTGACCAGGCTCGGTATGATTTCACAAGAACCAGTGTATCTAAGATGATTTGGCTGTAATCCCTAAACCCCGGGAAGTAGTTGCTCGATCTTAGTCCTTGTGCTGACTGCTTAGCAGAAAGGCATTGAGTACCATTTGGTATGACTTGATGGTGGATTGAACCATGGCTTACCAAACTGAAGGCAAGCACTCTACAACAGGTTTATTGTGATCAGTCATCATCATCATCATCAGTCTTTTAGCGTCCGTCGTTGGACATAGACCTTCCCCAGGATTCGCCACACTTCTCTATCATGGGTGTCACGGAGCCAGTACTTCCTGAACTTGTCTAGCTCGTCTCTCCATCTAACATTTTGCCGGCCTCGGTTGCGTATGTGGTCTCGGGGGATCCATGTTGTGAGTCGTGATGTCCATCGATTGTCTGCCATTCTTGCAACATGGCCAGCCCACCACCATTTGAGATTTTTTATGGATTCTATGATGTCTCTAACTCTTGTCTTTTCCCGGATGTACTGTGCTGTTTTGGGGTCTCTACATGTGAGGCCCAGCATTATTCTTTCATGTGCACGTTGCATGATTCTCAGCTTACGGGTCTGTCTCTTGGTTAAGTTCCATGTTTCAGCCCCATAAGTGACTATTGGGAGGATGCATTGGTTATACACCCTTCTCTTTAGGATTAATGGGATCTTATTATTTTTGAAGGTTGAGCTAGCTCTGCCAAAGGCTTGCCATCCTAGTGTGATTCTTCGCTTGATTTCTTCTTCTTTTGAGGGTCTCATGGAGATTCGTTGTCCTAGGTAGATGTAGTGGTCTACTTTCTCGAGTTCTGTGTCCTCGATTTCGATCTTAGTGTTTTTATCTCCAATGTGGTTGTTGCACATGATCTTCGTCTTGCTGAAGTTCATGTGTAGGCCGACTTTCTTGCTCTCTTCATTTAGTTCATCTATCATTAGTTGGAGTTCGTGTAGGCTCTCTGCGAAAAGGGCTATGCCGTCTGCAAATCTGAGGTTGCTCAGATACTCGCCGTCTATTTTAATTCCTTTCAGTATTTCATGTTTAATAACCAAATAAATAACCACCTTTGTTATTTCAAGGACAACATTCCAACCAGTTAGATAGCCAGCCTTCCTCAAGTGTTGAACAATAATTTTCATTTTTTTGTAACTACAATCTTTCGCAAAAGAAGACAGGGTGTAGTTTACAATTTATGAAAAAAAAATTGAAATCGTGCTAGTTATGTATAACTTTCAGTATTTATAATATATATTGTATAAGATTTATGAAGAAAGTATTTTTTTTAGAACAATATTCAATTAACAAAGGAGCATATGTATCCGTACACATAAAATTACCTCCATTGCACAAATTTTAGGGGGAAAAAAAGTCAACTGGTGTTTTTGTAAGTAATAAACTATGAAAGAAAGGCCCTTGAATTGTCTCCCTTCATTAATTGGCATTAAGCAAATGAAGAGTCAGGAATCTGATATTTGGGAAATCGAATGTCACTTGGATGGAACATACATTTGAAGAACCCATCGATTGATATTTGATTATGAAAAAAAATGTGCAGAAAGTAATCCCGAAGATACAATACTTTAGATAGTACATCTGTAGAATTCCAAGTTATATATATATATATATATATATATATATATATTATGCCAAAATTTACTTATTTTTTGTACAAAAAGTTTGATTACATAAACTTTTGATCATAAAAAAGTTTTTATCCTTGTTCTGATTGAAAAAAACTTTTAATCTTATCAAAACTATTTTGTAAAAATAAATTGAAACAACATATTAACTAAGTTTTTGTAAAAAAAAGTTTGATTTCACTTTAATTGCATAAACTTTTGATTGTAAAAAAGTGGTTGTTTTATATTCTTGTTTAGATTAAATAAACTTTTGAGCTAATTGAAACTAGATATTTATTTATTTTTTAAAAATTTCCAATTTAGCATAAGATACATTATATATATATATATATATATATATATATATATATATATATAATGCTCTTAACTCTGGAATGGAGCATCCTCGTAGATGAGGAATTATGCGCAAGTAAATATATCGCTTAATTCGGTCCTCCTGACAGTCCAGTTCCGCTTAGGGTAGGGGTAGGGCATCTGCCTCTGGGCCTGAAGCGGTTCTGGAAGGGATATTGAGTCTATAGCCAAGCCGAAGACTTGTAATACAATGAAAGAGCTGTCTGCGGATGACACAATTATATCATCATATATATATGTATATATACATATATATATATATACATATATATTTTATGTTGAAATTTACTTATTTCTTGTACAAAAAGTTTGATTACATAAACTTTTGATCATAAAAAATAGTTTTTATCCTTGTTCTGATTAAAAACAATTTCTGATCAAATGAAAACTATGTATTTTTGTGAAAAAAAGTTTGGTTTCACTTTGATTGCATAAACTTTAAAAATAGTTGTTTTATATCCTTGTTTAGATTAAATACATTTTTGAGCAAATCGAAACTAGATATTTCTTCATTTAAAAAAAAAAATTTCCAATTCTGCATAACATTCATCTTTTAAAAATAAGGGGTCTATCTTTCAACGCAATGTCAGAATAGATATTTCTCCATACAGTAAAGCCTGGTACTGCACACAAGATATATCCCAAGTAAAGAGTATGCAGTATTGAAAATGCATGTAATATCCTGGCAAATTTTCTATCATTTAGGTGAAAACTGAAATGCAAATCCTTTTATTTAGAACTGAAACAATTTTATGCATTATTTAATTTCATTTTAATGTTGACAAAAACATTAATTTAAAAATTTTCAGATGAATTAAACACATAAACAAGTAAAAACATTATTTTGCTGTTAGGAAACATGTATATAAACTTAAGTAAACAGTAACCAAAAAATATAGAGAGATATAAATTTTTCAGTATTTTAGTGAAACAATTAGATTTGATAGAATATAAGTTTTATAATTCACTGTTACATGTATTCAATAAGTCGATACTTATAGTAACTCTTCTGCCATCAACGTTGGCCTTGAATGTTTTGAATCATTTTTCACCCCTTTCTACTTCGGCCGCTATCGCTTTAAGGTTTGTCTCTGCTTTTTAAAAAAAACAAAAAAAATCTTGATAGTTTTTCTAATTTTCCAAGAATGTTTAACTGCCTGACAACAGGTCACTTCAGTAATGGAAGCTGGTGGTCAGTACAGTTTTGACTAATAACAGAGTGAATTAGGAAGTTTTGATACTGTCTTGTTAAGAGAAACATGGCCTGTGTGCCATACAAAACACAAGCATATAGCAGCCAATATCAGACCAAATTCATTTGCATGTAGGACTAATTACGAATGCTAGTACGGCAAACTAAACCAGGCTTTCCTGTAGTTTGTGTTCACCTTGTTATTTCTTGCTGAGTTATAGGACGAATTACACTCCTCCGTTTCACACACATTTTTCATTAATGGCCCTTCTTATCTTCCATACCTGTGCTCTTGGATGTTGTTAGCCGAAGACTCAACACTGTTCGATCCGATTATCTCAACAACATGGTAACGCAAACGATACAAAATAAGAGAAAATAGTCAAATACTTTTTTCAAAATTTTTTTTTCACATTTATTGTGAGCAGAAAATTAATAAGTAATCTTTTCTTCTCAGTCACAGTTTTAGTTTTAAGGCTTTCCAATCAAAAATTGGATATTTGGAATCGGTAAGTTCTGACACTCAATCCATCATTTTTGGGTGTGGTAGATGCCAGAGAAAAATCACCCAGGCCTCAAGCCTTCACGATGAATCCTAATTCAGGTCTTTTTGATGAATTGCAATGAATCATGGGGATCATCTGGAGAGTTAATAGGACACAAAATTTCCTTCCACCTGACGATGATTAGAGAATTAACCAGCCGGGGGGGGGGGGGAAAGGTAAGGATTGTGTACAAATCTATTGAATATTGAAACAAGGCCCCTCTTTCACCGACATTGAAAACTGAACCATTATCAACGCATTCACTGCGAAAAGTGGCAAAGAGTAAGTCATCCACTGCAAGATAAAAGCCCTGACTCACAGATAGAACTAAGTTGCCATTGATCACAATGAAATTTTTCTGAGTAAGCCATAGAACTGCAGTGATGTATATCCTGGCAGTTACTGGGTTAAATTTATAACTCTTCAGTTAAGTATTTCTTTCATCTTAAAATTAGTTGCTCTCCATCGTAGACCGCCAGAAAAATTAGGCAATGGCGTCCTGGCATTCCACTTCAAACGAGGTAATCTCACAACATCTAAAGCCAGATAGTGTGGTCAAGTGAGCGTTACCAGAGATGGACCCCCAAAACACAGTGATCACAGCTTGTCTTTTAAAATCTGTAGGAATGGCAATGAATCTGCTCAGAGTAATCCGAAGAGAAAAAATAAACTGAAATCCACTGTATTTCCCCTGGTATACTCTGTAACCATAGATAATCTGCATCCACCCCCATTGAAGTTCAATTTCGGTTGAAAAATGTATTATCCCGTGTATACAATCACGTAAAACAATTATCTTCTCGTAGATAACAAGCACCTAGCTCAAGGGATTTCAGGAAAGAAATGTGGTATATTCATGAAGAAATACAGTATGTTGAATCGTCAAAAAGTCATGAATTCAAATCTTTTCAAATAGCAATTTGGTCTCTCGTGTCAGCTGGTGTTATTAACTGACATACAACGCCCCCCCCATCCAACTATGTGAAAGAAATAAAATCCTGATAATCTTTCAGAGACAAAGGCAACAGTCAGGATAAAGACTGGGAACATCAGGATCTGGTCCAAGGACAGGAAATCAGCTCAAGTGGCAATCAGTTGAGAAAGAGACAAAGGCATTGAATTGTCCAGATCCGGGTCTGCTAACAAAGATAACCACTAACTTTTATTAAATGAATTTGGCTTCAGCTTTTTTTTTTCCTTCCCCTGAAACCTTTAAAAATAGATCTAGAGAGCTAAAATGTTGATATGTTGTAGCTTAGACAGAGCTTTCCAAAAAGGTATAAAATGCCCATATAAGATGATGATCAAGGTGTATATAAATAATCAAATGAACAAATGAAATTAAATATTAGTTTACATTCAACATGAAGTTTATTTCAAGTTCTATGTCCAAGCTATAACACATTGAAATCTCAGCTCTTCAGGTCTGTTTTTAAGAGTTTTAGAATTTAAAAAAAAAAAAAATGCAAACCAAAGCTAATTTCATATGATAAAAGTGAACGGTTGGCGGTTATCCAATTTCTGCTAAATTCTTGGCATTTTATCAGTTTGGCATTTTCTTAAGCTCTGCCCCACCCTTGGGTGTGGCCCTATGCTCCATAAGGAATATCCACGAATAAATGACTCCAACAATCACCTTCTCTGACTTGATAAATTATGTCAAGTGTAATTTGCAAAATCACAACTGAGAGGCTATCTTTCTTGGCCATCTGATCGGGATCAGAGTTGGACACCTGATCCACCTTGGTCATTAGTGGCTAAGGGTGAGCAACTAAGGGACTGTTTCTTCTAGGCTGAACCTTTCACTATTTCACTGGGAGCAGTAGGGTCAGGGTTAACCCCCGATGCTTGAGAAGTGCTGACAGGTGAGTACAGAAGGAAGCAGACAATTTTTATCAACACCCATAGGTACACGTGGGGCCTTAGTCAACAACACGAAAAATGAAATCAGCAAATGCAGTTCAGATTCCAGTTGATGTTCACTTCGTACTAATGCCCTCAGGAAAGGCATGAATCAACTCCCCCACCCCCAGCTATGTCTAGGAAACAGACAACTGATTCCAAAACCATACAAACGGGTTCCACTTCTTCCAATAGGTCAGGGATTATTCCATGGTGCCAGTACCACGTAACTAAGTACAACCTGTCATGTCATGAGGAGAGCAGATGGGCATCGCCAAGTAACCCTTATTGTCCTGCTCAGAAATGTCATGAAGCAGCAATACTCAGCATGGCACCCATACTGGTTCCATTGGGTCATGATACTGGAACTTTCCAGTAAATGATCCAGCCCAATGAGAGATGATGTACAAAGCTAAGTTGACTGACTGACTGACTGACAGACAGACATTTTCTTTCTAATCTTTCATGTCGCCAAAGCAGAGACCTATTTGGAACGGAGTGTCTGCTCCCAATTCTGTAATTATGTAATTGGTAATTTGATGCCTTCACATTGTGTTAAGCAAGATAGGGGAGCTGTGTGAGTGTTATCAGAGATAGTACCCCCAATACAGTGATCACAGATTCTGTACAAAGTAAATAATTCTGGTCACTCCTGGATACTATCTCGTGTACATTTTTAACAAATGATATAAAATATCCATACCATGTATGAATGAGCCACCATGTACCAGAACAAATAATCTAAAAAAAAAATATACTGGCTCAAGATTTGGACATTGTTGGTCCGAAAAGACCAGAGATCATCAGAAAAACACTCTTTTGAAAAAAAAAGGAAAGAAAAAGATGCCTAGTGGTGTACTTGTGGAAATTTTTAAGGGTATAGCCCTTAAAATGTGATGAGGAGCACCCAACACACACATATATACATAATATATATATATATATACACATATATATATATATAGAGAGAGAGAGACACTTAAAGAGAGACAAATTTGTAGCCCACTTGGCTGGCTGCTTTGGTTGGCCATTTGTGAGGCTGCAATGATTTGATTCCTTCAAGAATTGCTTTAAAACTTTGTAAAAATTCAGAACTGAAATTAAGCAGCACAATTTCTTTCCAAGCTCTGAATAGAATTTAACCATATGGCATCTTGGGATAGATTTAATTACCAAGTGCATCATGGGATTAGTACCTTCATTGCATCCATTAATGAAGAGATACCAGGAACTTCAGGAGTGAATGACTCCCTCTAAACATAAAGGAGAAACACCCACCAAAAACACCGTCGGGTGGAGATCTAGAAGAGGCAAAACCTTTACACTTTTACCACTCTATTGGCAACCTTGTTCATTGGGCAAAAAGTTAGTCCTGATATTGTAGGCGATTCCAATCACCAATCGATAGTGTGCTTGAATTTCTTGGTTGTGTTGTCTGTTCATTTCAGTCATATATGAAAAGGCCCACAAGTTACAGATCTTAGAAGCTACTAAGTGCACAAAATCATAGCGCCCCTGAAAGAGAATGCAGAGTGTGGAAGGTTAAGCAACAAGGCCTTTAGAGTAGACTCGAGGGGAATAAAGTGATTTCCTATGACCAAGATTTTCATGGAGAGAAACCCATCAAGAACACCACAGGTTGGAGGTTTAAAAGACGTAAACCCTTTCAAGGAATGAAGCCATCTGTGTATACTGTATTGAAACAAACTTTACTGATCAATATCTTTCAGACACAAGTGGTTGTCACACCGTAGCCAGATCTCTTTACCATATCTTCACGGACGGGGACATGAAAAAGTGAGAAAGCCCTATCACGGACGCATGGATTTTTTTTTTTAAAGATTAAAAAAAAAAAAGACAAGTCCCAGATTAGGTTGTTCTGTTTATTTGTGTAGGGTGTGGTGAGTGTTGTGGGGGACACAATGGTCTAGCAGATAGCTGTGGGGACGCTGAGCGCGCCAAGTGATGGTCGGGTCCGAGGATGGGTCGATTTAAATGCGACACCGACTGCATCTTCCGAAGCCTACAAGTCCGTTTGGCTTCGTTGCATTTTCGCATCAATTCGATTTTTAACTCGTCCTTCACGTACTCGTCATCGATCTGTCCTAGTTCGGAGAGCAGCCACGCACTGAACATCTCGTCGGGGTCTCGTGTCTGGGTGAGCACTTGACTGTTATTGCTGTTGTTATTCCCCATCTCAAGCATTTGGAGATTTCGGTCGGAAGATAGGCTGAAACAACTCGTTTCTTCTACTCTTTCGGTCGGAGAGGCTTCTCTCATAAGCAAGACATTGTCGGGTTCTGGTTCGAGACAGCCATCAAGGCTACCCCCAGACTCAATACAGCCATCTTGGCTGTCATCAACTCCTTCATAAGAAGGTCCAGGGGATACATCTTCCATCTTGAGCGACTCGATTGGAAACTGCAAGAAAAAGAAAAAAGAAAAAAAAAAAGAAACAACAATGAGATTTTTTGATAGTCACACGGAAACATCTTTATTATTAGATGATGCATTTTTAACCATCCACATAATCATAATAGTTTGATTTTACTAATGTGATCTTTAAGTCACTCAAATTGTAAGCTAGCCAGAAATGATGAATTTTAAGGTACCCCTAAAATAAGCTAATTAGAAAATTGAAGAAAAAAAAAAATTATGGTTGATTTGCAATTTAATAATAGAGCGGGGTCAGCATTTGCACTCACTCCAATCTTTTTTATAATGACCCATTTTATCAATGGAGATAACTAAAGAGTAACCTCCCTCATTTATTCACTTGCATGTGTGTAATAAGAAATCCAGGTTCTTTCTGGTCAAATCAGATTGCAAAGACTTCATTTGAAAAACAGACAAAACAGGTCACAGGGTCGTCAAGTTAATAATTTCCGACAAGGATTTCCTTTCAACCTAATTTTGATCTTCTATCAGCTGTAGAGTTCTCATAGCTCAGTTGGTAAGAGCAGCACGTACAGTTAACCAGTAAAGTTGTGATAAAAACAACTAAAAATTAATGATACAGTCAAAACTTGCTATAATGAAACTAGATATAACGAATTTCAATTTAAACGAATATGTGGATCATAGCAAACCTTTTCATTTACAAAACAAAGTTTGTTAAAGGCAGCAAACATGTAGACCATGATGAACTTGGCAATGTTTTAGTTACCCAGCCCTTCGCACTTTTTAGATCTAGATCAAAGTGAAGTATCTGTTCTTCTCACATCGAGACATAGCATTGTCTGCCAGCTTTCAATTTCAAAGGTTATTATCGTTGTATTTCAATTGTTTTTTTCACGAGTTATAATTCAAATTGAAATTTTTTCAATTGACAAAAACAAAAGTTAGATGAATCTTATTGTTGTCACTGAAAACCATGTGACTTGGCATTCCTGATTTAAATTCCAAAGTTTACTCCACTTCCATTTCACACTGTGGAAAAGTCAAATCATTTGATTTCACAGAATCATTTTAACTTAAAATTCTTCATAATTCTTTCTCAACTCATGGATTATTATTGAATTTTGTGTTAGAATAAATAGTTGCTTGTTTTGTGCTTTTGTAATTAAATCAAATCATTGTTTCATTTGTAAATTATTGTTTTATAAAATTCAAGAAAAGAATTGAAACATAGTTATCCTTTGCCATTCATGGGGATTAGGGGCACTAGGGGTCTGTGAATGTGTTAAATCTGCACATAATCCTTACTGACCTCCATCTTACAAACATCCACTTTTCCAGACCACAAAACCTATAAATCTTGTGTCATAAACCTTTTGATAAACAAACACTTTCCCAAATTGTAAATATTCAAATGACTAAACGATTACAGTAAAGCATAGAGTAAGAAATTTAAATTTTGAAACTTCACTTTTTCTGGTGAAAGTCCGTCAATCATGTTGGAATCAATATTTTTTCAGACAAAAAAAAAAAGTAAATATATTAAGCTGCTTAGAAATCCTCAGTATGGTTATGCAAAAGTATTTTTCCTCTCTCTTACAATAAACTTTAGGCTATTTTTTTTGCAGTTATAACCAAAATTAAACTTTCAAAAGATATTTGATTATTGCAATAAGTTTTAAAGGAGAGTTAAAAAAGTGTGAAGTAGATGCTTATGATACAAATATACAGTTATTGACAAAAACCATGAATTTCATAAAACTAGTGCAATGATTACTAATAATTGTTTTCCCTTTTTATGTAACAATTTACATTCATCTTAATATTTGTTGCTTTTTTGAGAATTTTATCCAGTCTGAGAAAAGTTGCAATAATTAGCAACAAAAATATGAAGATAAAGGAAAATAGTAGCAGAAAAATGAAAAATTATAAATAATGATTCATGATATTTCATCTTCCAAAATATAAATTCATTCAAAATAAAATGAAATTCTACAAAATATTCCCATTAAATTATTTGAAACTGAACCACGAATCATCAAAACCACAAATGGAAAACCAGTATGGATGATAGAATAACCATAATATTACCTTTTTTTGTCCATTGAAAATTTTTTTAATACCATTTAAAATTGAAAAACACAAAAATAATGTGGTTTCATTGATGTGAGAAGAACAGAAACTACACATTTATCTTGAACTTAATGCTGGAAAAGGCTGGACCACAAAACTAGGATAGTGCCATGAATTTTCTTATCAGTATTTAATGCAAGGCAAAAAATAGAACAGGGGGGCAACTGAACGATGTTCGTTAAATGCAGCAAACTATCGAAGGAATAAGCATTGAGTAAAACAAACTTTCAGCTTCAATAAAGAAAAAAAACTCACTCCTCAATTTATTCTACATGGAAACATAATTTCTTTTTTATATATTGGACAAAAGTTTTCGTTTTGACTTATACAGATACATCAATAAGTCTGTAGCCCGATGATGGAAAAAGCGCTTATACAACGAACATTCAAAGTATGTGGTTCCAAAATGTAATCAGCACCATTTAATAAGATAAATGTGTTTGATTAAATTGGATATCAAATTTTGATTTTAAATTTTCATCCTATTAAACCTTATAGACTGCATCTACAATAGAGGCTTGTAATAAAATTTTTAAAAAATCCAAACTCACGATTTGATTTTTAATTTAATCAAACACGTATTTTTTTATGAGGCAATTATTACATTTAGGAACCACACTTCATTCATTTTTCCACATAATCTCCTTCCTTGATTTGTCCAATTTTTACTGGTGATAAATGATTATTTTGTTTTGCTCCTTCTTTCCTATATCTTACCAAGATATAGGAACTATGAGATAAACTTTGAAAAAAATTATTGATATCATTCATACTGTTGAGTAAAATATGAGTGGCTGCCCACGAGAAGCGCCCAACAAGCCACTTTTAAAAGGTAGAACAAAAATTGGATTAAATAATTGATTAATTTCCAATAGCTAAATTTTCATTATTTTTAGAGAGCTACAATGCTCGGTCTTTCTTATTTTCACTCTTGAACTCTCTGCATTCTGATTCCGATGCATATTACAGGAATGAATCTTGAAAACTTACAAAGTTACAATGTAATAAGTGAGATTGGGAGAGGAAGTCCACAAACGATAATAAAAGCTCCCATGTTTTGCTTATATATGTTATAAGTATTTTTTGAAACAATGTCATGCATATTGAAATCAGAAGCTAAGTATCAAAGTTTCAAAACAGAACTGAAATGAACATCCTAACTGTGGAAATAACAAAAATATCACAGGTGAAACTTTTCACCAGAGTTTCAACAAGAACAAAATCAATGATTATGTTCATATAAGATTCATTCATCAGAATCATAATAGGTGTTCAAGCTTCAAAGTAGAAAAATCGTAGCTCTAAAAAAAATAGCAAAAATATTGCGAGCATAATTTTGTCCCACTCTGAATCCAATTTTCTCAACATTTTAAAAATGACTCATCGGCCACTTATCATACACAGCGATTCATATATACTTTACAGAACACATACTGTAAATTTTTTTTTCTTAGTATAATTGTGGTCACTATTTCAGTGTATCATTAAAACGCGTATTATGTCAGCCCTTACCATGTACGTGGATCCATTTCGGAGCGTTGTGTGAGGCCGTAAGAAACTATCCATCAACCCGAAAAGCCACCATTTCGATGCCGGGGTGTCGGCTTCTGGCCCCCCACGGCATGGCTCCGACAACTTGGCCAACTCTCGTCGGTACTGACTTTTCAACTGGTTCCATTTACTTTTAACAAGGGACTCTGGAAGGAAGAAAAAGGAGAAACAACCTGAAAAGTCGAGGCACGAAGGATATCTGCAAATTACGAACACAGGTTTGAGCTTACGAGTACAGTACCCCCCCCCCTCAATCATCCAAAAATGGAGCATTAGTATTGAACTTCTTGAAAGCCGAAAGGCTCTAAATGCTCATTGCTTTTTATAAATCTTAAAATATTTTCACGTTCTCGTGCTTCCCTAGCACACAGCACACTCACACTACAAAGCACCACACAACTGTTACTAACCCTATCTACATGCCGCATTGGCTCTAAAGTAAACTATTTTTTTTTTTATTGAGAATGCTATTTGAACAGTAAAAATCTAGCTACTTTTAGCCTTTTAAAACGGCCAAGATAAAAATGGCGGTACCTGATGGGTTAGTGTAAGGATAACCCGTTGCGTTTATGATACTAAACTCAACCTAAGCTTAAAAATGTGTGATTGGAATATGAAGCTGGGTAAAGATATCCAAGGGAGGTAAACGCGTCTGAAATTTATTCAGGACGTTTCAGATGCTAAGATAGACGATATCCCCACAAAGTTGTTCAGGAAACAGAATTGTTTAATTTTTTTGTTTTAAGACGTTTGCTTTGAAAAACATGGACATTGTTGTTGGAAATGTATTTGAAAAGTTACCGCCAAGGAGACGAAATTTTTAGAAATAAGAACAAACAAATTTACATTCCCGAATGACTCGATTACCTCCCTTGGATTTATTTATCACACATTTGTATAACTCAAAATTTCACCAGAACCAGAAATAAATGTATTTCTAAATTAGGTATAAAAATAATTAACCCTTATGTTTAATAAAACTTATAATTTCTAGAGCAAAAATGATTTAAGTATTTTTTTTTTCATTCTAGTATGTAAGGATTTGTTTCGAGATGTTTGCTTTAAAACACCGATATTTGTTTATTTCAGTTTGTTGTTGAAAACGTGTCACAGTTCGGAATGAACGTCAATTTTTTAGAAATATATCTACATAGGAAACATTTTTTTTTATTTTACTTAAAACTTAACCATTTTTTATTCTGAATAATTTCTGAATATATTTTTCATTTTACAACTGCCAATTTTTTTTAAATTTCTTTTTCTGGTTTGTTAATTTTTGTTTCAAGATGTTGGCTTTCATAGCACATAAACATAACACTATTTGTTTGTTGTGAGAAACGTGCTTGGAAAGACCGCCTCTGCGAGACGACATTATTACGAAGATCTCTTCTTTAAGGGGACTATTTTATTTTATTTAAAACTGACCTCAGTATTAGTAGAATCGAGCATTTGCAACAAAAATGTGGATGACATGACACCTTCACGTAAAACAGTCACACGAAAACTGAGAAAGAGCAGATAACATTGTCATTTATTTAAAACTAAACACTTTTTTTTTGAGTAGTAATTCAAGGTTTTATACCACCATCACTGAGCTGACCTGACCATTTTTTCTGCATTTCTTGTGCAACGGATCTCAAGACTATCTTTGTCAGTTGAGCTTAAAAAACAATTAATGATAAGAAAATGAGACTGAATGAAAAAGAATTCAAGGGAGGTAATCGAGTCTAAAATGAATTATTTCCGACGCTAAAATAGACGACACCCAAAACATTCAGGAAGCAGGATTATTTTATCAAATTATTGTTCAATTGTTTTGTTTTCAATTAGTTTTTGTATCAAGTTGTTCATATCTAATCTCCGTGTTTTTAAAATAAAAGCAATAAAAATATGGACATTGTGATTGAAAAGTGATTTTTCAACATCAGTGTACGAGAGACGAGATTCTTTAGAAATATACCATCTTACTAAAGAAGCATTTTTATTCACCTAATTTAAAACTGAACCTTTTCTTTCTCCTGCCAAATAATTCAAGTTTCTTTCAGTCTCCTTACCTGTCCAGTTTTTTCCCATTTCTTGTGCAATCGATCTTAAGGCTTCATTCCTTGCCACGGGAATCGTGTATTGTGGACATTTCGTATTCCATAATAATTCGTGTTTTCTGTAACAAGCCACAAATCTTTTTATCTCTCGAGGACTCAACGAAACACTCAGTCTTCTGTCGTTATTATTGTTAATCTTATGACGAGTATTCAAAGAAGGGGAGGCCGACATTTTTCCTTCAAACTTTTTTGTTTTCTTTCGTTTAAAACAGATTTTTCAAGATACCCGCCAAGATGGCCGACACCGGAAGGAAGTACAAAGTCTCGTACGGAAATCTCACGACAAACACCGGTCGACACTCCAGTGTTGCCAACTCAAAAAATATTTTCGTGATAGTTTGACTGCAAAAAATCGCTAAAAGGCGTTAAAATTTGAAAAATCGATGAAACAGCCAAAAACATTCTCTGAATGCTAAAAATCTTCAAAAACATGCCAGAAAATTATTAAATTTTTTGAGTATTTTAGCGCCTTTTCAAACTGTCATAGCGAGAAACGTGTTGAATATAGCGCCAAGAGCGCTAAATTGGCAACACTGAAGATATTTCAGGTTGTATCTAGATCATGGATGAACGCCTAGATACTAGATATAAATCTAAATAGTTATAAATGAAATCTAGATGATTCTGGATAGATCTAGATGTTTTCACTTGCGCATAGGTTGCAGAAATTGCAATTTAAATGATTTTTTATTAAATATCTAATATTCTTATTTAGGTCATTGTAATAATACGAGTCATAGTTTGATTTGACGCGCTAGTATTGATGGTCGACATCGACAGACATACCGAAATGTGAGTCATATCCCTAACTGTGTGTTGTCAATCTAGATGTTTTCCATCTAAATCTAGATGCTTTTGGTTGTGTCTAGATGTCAGAAGTTGCTATTTTCAACACTATTTTCGATAAGATAATTGATACTTCTATTCTATTTACAGTAATAAAATGACTGCTATTTTTCAATAAATCAAGTAGTATTTCAATAAAATGTTGATGATTGAACTCACGCTTAATTTATTAAGATGTAATATATTTTTTAGATTATAGATCTAAAGAATCTAGATGTTTCAAGATGTTTTTGACTCAATTTTAGATGTAAATTTCACAATGAAGTTGGCCACACTGCTTTTACTTGATTCATTGCTTCCCAAAGTGTGCGCCCCAGGGAACTACGGTCAGCTCCAAGCGGCGCCGTAGAATATTCAAAAACTTTAATAATACTTCTAAGTTAATGATATTAAAAATCGAATGATTCAAATGAAGCATTTCCAATAGGTTTTAATCTAATTTTTGAACTCATGGAAGAGTTTTCATGAAACATTCACATACTTTGTGAAAATGATGACTGAACAATTTTGAGAGGCGGAGTTGTTGCAAATCTTCAGTATTTTCTTTATAAGGATGCCGTGTAAAAATCCTTATACACAAAGGACGACGTGATTTGAAAAAGTTTGGGGACCACTGGCCTAGAAAACATAGCTATCAAATACGCAGCCCGGACGAAAACCCTTTGACAAGACTGTATCGATTAGATTAACATTTTTGAGGTATCTAAAAATTAGAGAATAAAAGCACCACAATGAATTTTCGTTAATTAATAAAAACAAATGATATAATCGACCAGGATTTTTATTCTCTTAAATATATATCCGATAAATCATGAAGTAAAATATGATTAAACATTTGCAAATGCTGTTAAAACGATTCCCCTCCTCCTTGGACAAAACAACCCCACAAAACATGATTAGGACAAATAATCGAAAATTGTACAAATTGCTTTTCTATTGTTTTTTTTTTTTTTTTTGTTGTTATTTTTAACCTTTCGCGTTATTTGCTTTTTGTTCGGATGTTAATTTAAAGGGGACTGTTATTTCTCTGCACCGTCCAGATGACCTTCCAACTAGAGTTCCTTCCCTTTTGTCGCTATCACGTTTTTCATATTTTCGCCCTTGAATCTTTGAAGAAGCAGAATTTTTCTACCAAACAATTTTTTTAAAAAGAGACAAAAAGAAACCAAAATGGTTTTGGCCTCTTTGGTCATTCGAACCTTAGGACAAGCGACATCACGATGTTTGCATATATCTAAAATATCTTGTAATGTTTTGCCTAAAGTTAAAATTTCTTCTTCGATATTCGCCGATATTCTTCCTTCTTCTTCATTTTCAACTTTGACTTCGGCAAACATTTCCTTCAGTGTTGACCAAAACAGGTAAACATTTCTTTATTTATCTTATTTGTTTTTGTCGTCAGAAGCAATAATTTTAGTTCATCAACTGAGGTCGAATATATTTTAAAGGGCCGTTTTTCTTTCCTTTAAAAAGGGTTTTTAAAAAAAGTGTCCGGGTGAGAAATGATTGTAAAATATATTTTTTGTGTTAATATTGTTCATTTCACGTTTACCCGAACAAAATGTTTTTTGTTTTTTTTTCACCGCCGAAACCCTCCAATTCAACAAAATAGATTGAGATAAAATGCTTGAATTGAGAAACAAACAAGACATTGACTATGCATCAACAAAACGGCCTGGAAATGAATGATATGAAACAAAAACGACGTCTGGAAGAGATTCGTTTTAGTGGACCTGTGTATTTTTGTCGGAAAATGGATTTTTCTTGTGAATTTTGAGGTACATCAAACAAACATTGCCTTTATTTGTCCCGGATATCTTTCTTTTTTTAAAAAACTCACTTCAATAAAAGAATTTTAAATTCTCAAATTTAATTTTTTGGGGGCCTGTATTGAGAATATGTTGTCATAGTAAAGAATTTCGCTCAAATGTCGCCTCTTGTGTTGTGTCATTGATGCTAAGTTCAAAAGTGAAAATTTACAAACGAATCCAATTTTTCTCTGATCTTGATGACTAGAAGTATAGTCGGAAGTGATCAGAAACGTTTCGACCTTCTTTGGATCCAGATGTGGTTTCTCTTGTAGGTAAACCCGAAAAGATAGCTAATAAATTTAGATAAACATTCCTTGTTTGTGGTTGATTAAAATAGTAGAAAAGGTGCATAATTTCTGACACGGAGTCGAATTGTTCACCAATACTGTATTATTTCCCCCTTATATTTCTTCTAACGAGTCTCCTGGAACAATTGACTTTCCTCGGAAACTATTTCAGTTTAGTTTCTTGAAAAAAAAAAATAAATAAATAAACACTCTTAGAAACTTATAAATAAGTGATATATTTGTGAAGTATATATTCCGGATTTATTTAGTCTCAACACCAATCATATACTGTCGTGTGTTATTACATAACACTAGACAGAAAAAGCATTACTATCATACAAATGATGTCGAACTAGTATACAAATATAAAAAAAAAAATGTGCAGCTTGCTTCTATTTAATTGATAAACTTAAAAAAAACAAATGAACCATAAAAATCTAACAAAGAAGATAGCAAGTATGACCCTTTTTTTTACCAGATGTAATGGCTTATAAACGTCAAGGGTTTTGAAAAGATGTAATTTCCTGGCTCTTGTTACAGTGGAAGAGTCCATTGTTTGAAACTGACAGTAGAATACTAGGTTAGGCAGAACAGTATAGGGGAAGGTATCCAGCTCCAAATCAGAAATTACGCACCTTTTCTCCCATCTTACCAAAACATTAATATATTTGACTGAACGGACATTTCACTGTGACCCTTGTTGGGAGCCTGCATTGGCTACGAGCACCAACAATGAAATTTTACGTTCAAAGCACGTTTGAATAAATCATGGGACAAAAAAGTGAATATAAGTAAATTATTATAAATGCTACATCGCAGAATGCGTAACCCATTTGGGTTTCAGTTGGCCATAATCTTCCATGTTGGCCAGACGTACTCACTTCTCATCCTGGGGAGGGTGCGGCTGTAAGACAGTCGATACATGTCTTCCTACCCAACTATACAGCTCGGGGTATTCTCGCTTGGCTGCGCAAGGAAATTTGTGAGTTTTCCACACTCTTCACTTGTACCAGGAATTGAACCTGTGACCCTCTGCTTGTGAGGCAGATATGCTAATCATTACATGAGTGTACTGATATAAGTATATTCAAGTCAATATAAGTTAATATATATTCTTTATTCAAAATCACAAGAATGATATTGTGTGTATGGATTATCAAATTAAGTCTGTGATGGATTTGATATTATATTCCGTTCTTGTTCAAAGAAGGAAAGTGTATGTCAATGGTATGAATGTAAAAAGGTAAAAGAGCCTTTTGAGGTGGTATAAGATTGTGTATATGCTTGTAGTCGTAAATACATGTTGTGCGTCTATCCTTTGTTTGCTATTGGTAAATGTGAGAAAGTTCTTTTTGCACACAGGTGAATTTGAGCCAATTCAGCTCTACCTTCTTGCTACAAGGCTGTGAGGCTGACCAATGAAATCTCAGCTGTCATAGTTTATAGATGAATTTGGTAGGCTCCTAGATGAACCATCTTCGCAAACTGCAGGCTGGCCAGTGATTGGCTAATAAATTGAATGTATTAATTTAATATTTTTCTGTTGCAATTTTGTTTGGGGAATTCGTGGGGCCTCTTTTGTGCAATCTCTGGTCAACTTAGTTTGCGTGTGGTCCCTATAAAATTAGTACTAACTGATTCGAGCAAAATGAGCTCTTTTAACTTTTAATGCCTTTGCTAATGAATAAGAAAAAAATAAGGTAAGATTGCTCTATAATTAGCATTTAATAACTATTTCCCCTGGCAATTATAATTTAGAAGTGAATGCTGACCCCACACTATCATCATTCTGTTGCAAATCACCCAGATTTTCATTTCTTACATTCTTCCAGCTGGTGCATTTCAAGGGTACTTTTATTCAACCTCTACCTACAATGGACTTTTTTGACTACTTAAGTCACATACAGATGAACTTAATCAGGCTTTTAATATCAGATAGAAAAATCTGTATTTCTATCATACAATTGTTATCTTTTTATAGTTTTAATTGTTTGTTTTATGAAAATAAATTTTTGAAAGACAAAATCAAAAAATGTTCATCCTGTTAAAAGTTAAGTCACCAAATCGGGACCCTTTGAGAATTCTCTGTTGACTGAATGCCTCTCTGTGTTTCTAAAAAGCTGATTTGATTATTTTCTCCCATTATCCAGACTCCAACATGTTCAGAGAGCTGACAGACAATTCCATACGACCAAGAATTGTCAGGATTTGATGGAATTTTTTGATAATAAAGAAAACTGGAACAAAGAATCTGTGAAATGTGGTAAGTTTTTTATTTATTTATTTTTTGTCCCTTCTTTTCCTTAGAGAATCTCTAGAATTTTCTAATTCAAAAAAAAAAAAAAAAAAGAAAGAAATTCAACCGTCAACAAAAACTGTCACCTTAAGTTTCTTCACTTTTTAAGCTTGGCTTGCTACATATGTATTGTGTGTACAGGTCACACTTATGGAGCTAGAGGGTTGAAAATTCAACCGATTACTCCTTATACCTAGAAAAGTGTTTTTTGATTTTTGAAAATTAGGTTCTTAGTGGGAAGATAGAATTTGAAGTTTACACTAAATTGGACTTTTATTTTGAATCTAGCAGCATTCACACTTGTTTGTTTGTTTTTTTGTTTGTTTTTTTTTTTTTTTAAGATTCAAATTTTTCTAGTGATCACTGCCCAACAAATGGTGATAGGAGTAACCAATTCATTGATCGCCAACCCGTTTTTTTAATTGAACACCAATAGTGCATGCTGCCAAAAGACATGGATCATGTGAAGGTTTCTATTGAATGACTAACAATACATGTATTTTTTTTTTCTTTCTTTTTTTCTTTTTTAACCTTCCATTTGTACTGGGGGTGACAGTAATGTTATTTTGTTTGTCCATTTTTATTTTCCTTGTGCAATTTGTTATAATTCACTTTCGGCTTGCTAGGCCCATCAAAGCTTCACCAGGGTTTGTTTTAAATGTGCATTTTGGGAACACATTGTTTTCTCTGTACATTGCCAGCTCCTCTCTCCACTTGGATGAGGAGTATGACTTTTCCAACTTCAACTTTCCATTCTGTCTGGAGTGACTCAAAGTTCACCGGCATAGAGAACAGAATCGGTGAATCATGTTTGAATTTCCACT
Source organism: Thysanoteuthis rhombus (assembly GCA_963457665.1). Lineage (NCBI taxonomy): Eukaryota > Metazoa > Mollusca > Cephalopoda > Oegopsida > Thysanoteuthidae > Thysanoteuthis > Thysanoteuthis major. Next base: position 34,561,845 of record OY735242.1, on the reverse strand, counting down.
AAGGTTGCTTACAATCACTTTGCACTTGGGAAAAGCATGAATTCATTTCTCTCGCCCAGCTATGTGTAAATAGCTAGGCATTTAAAGCCCTTTATCCTTGTAAGGCTGTCCACCTTTGGTATGGGGCTAGCAACTCCCCCCTCTCTGGAAAAAAAAAAGCCCTACTTGCTTCTGAAACTACAACGTGACCCAATGCTCTTAATACCTCTTGATAATGTACCTTCAGATCTCTTTTTTTTTTTTTTCCTTTTCTTTTTTCTTTTTTTCCCTTTTTCCTTTTCTTTTTTCTTTTTTTCCCTTTTTCCTTTTCTTTTTTCTTTTTTTCCCTTTTTCCTTTTCTTTTTTCTTTTTTTCCCTTTTTCCTTTTCTTTTTTTTTCCTTTTCTTTTTTCCCTTTTTCTCTTTTCTTTTTTTTTTTTTTTTTTTGACTCTGATACCATAATACCATAACAAGCTTTTCTCCATTAATTCAGTGTTTATTTTATTTTATTTTATTTTATTTTTTTTTCTCGCCATCCCTAGGTCGTCCATGGCGTCTTGAGGAACTGCGGATAAAAAGCAACCAAGATCTTCACAAATTGTGGTATGTCTCTTTTTTTTAGTCTACTGTATTTGAGACTTTGAAATGAAGATTTCTTGAAATTTTCAACATGATGTGTCTCATAAAAGTTTCGACTGACTTCAAGCTAGATCCTCTCAGTTTAGATACAGTTAGCAAGGTGGCGGCACATCAGGAACTCTAATGAAGTTCATATCGGATCCCATTTCCCAAACGATAAACTTTCCACACTGTTGTAGTGTTCGCTCTAAATGCATTGTTTACATTATCAGCAGCTTGAGCTGTATTATATCCTAATTTGGAATCATACTTGGAAATTAGTCTTGCTGGTTCCTAGTTTTTATAAACCTGACTGACTACTCACCAGGGTTTCAAAACTGGGAAGGGTTCAGAATTAAGAAATGAAAAATCAAGAATTTCTGTTTCATTTCTTGATTTATACTTCCAGATTATATCTAAGACGCATAGCTTTTAGTAAGGTTTTTTGCCTTAACTTGTAGCTAAAATGTTTGACCTAGTTTTTGTTTCATACCAAAATTTAACCAAATACGGAGTTTGTTTTTGTTTTTTTTGTTAGTTTTTTTAACTAGATAGTAACTCTGGGCACCCCTGTTGTTGAATGCCCCCCAAAGCAACAATAACAACAAATTATATCTCCATTTCAATTGAATTTGCAAAATGATAGTAATTATATTAGTAAATCTTTCACTTTTAACCTCAATCTCTATGATGTGAAAAAAATAAAAATGACATTTTATGTATGATAACCAGATAGATATTTACCATTGTTTCAAGTACATTTCGACCAGTCAGATTTCCATCCATTTTTTTTTTTTTTTTCAAATGCCAATTCTTAGCTGGTCAAGTGACAAAAATGTATTTTTATGTTTACAGTGAAGAAAATAATAGAAATTGTTAGATGCTCCTGAAAACACCAACTGTGGTATCATTCAAAATTACAACCTGAACATATAATAGGCCTATATGCAGATTTCTTTTCTGTTTGTTTGTACTCCCACACCTGATATACCCTAATGTGCATAGTGGACTCACCATAATCTGATACATGCATATCTAAGAGATGATATAGAATAGGGGGAAAAAAACTGACCCTTCCTAATGTGAGGATCTCATTCCTGTTATAACCTCCCTATTATAACATATCAATGAAGATAGTCATAGGAACTCTAAAGACTGTTTGATCACTTATTTAAACAGCTTGAGTCGGGTTCAGACTGAGGAGAAGAAAAAAAGAAGAAAAACCTCACAATCAAGATACTTGTGAAAGTATCGATATCTGTTGCTCAAGTGTTTGAGGTCTTCCAACTTCATGCAACCCCCTCCAGGGTTTATCCTTACAACTAGCTACTTGCACCCCGTGACTCTCCCATTTCGAACCACAACCATCTTGAGGATCTCCCTGATACTGCGATACTTGAATTATTAAAAATAAAAGAACTAATAAAGAAGTTTTAGGCTCCTCTGTGCCTATCTTTAAATAATTAACCCTCTCATGCTAGTTCACTGAATAAAAACACCCGTGTAGTTGAATTGTACGATTTGCGTTTTTATATATATAAGTGAGGATTATCACTTAGTCTGTTACACTATAGACACACCTTAACATGGGTACAGCAAAACCAAATTTTGCATGAATACTAAGTGGACCTTGGGGAAGGTTCTCAAGTAAAAAGTTGTGAGAGAATTTTTTTCAAGGTCTAGAGAGGGGTTACTATGTAACTATTATGCTAAACTGGACCCTGTCTTTTTGTTCAATATACAGATGTTATTTTGTGTTTATACACAATTTTTTCAAGGGGTCAAATTGAAAGGAAATTTTTTTTTTCTTTTTTTGAGGGGGGTCAAAAGCAAAGGAAAATTTTTTGTAATTTTTTTTTTTCTTTTTTCTTTTTTCTTCAACTCCTGCAATATTTAACCCTGCATAGGTGGGTACTTCAGCTAGTTCTTGCTTTTTTTTTTTTTTTTTTTTTTTTTTTTTTTTCTCAGTCGTGCATTTTGTTTTTCAGGTACATTTTATTAAAAGAACGAAACGCCCTGATGACAATGGAGGAGGAGTATAAACGCAGGTGTGAATTAATGCCCAGCCCCGAGCGTTTGTTCAAAGTGGACGAGAGCATGCAAAACATTTTGGCCATCGTGACAGAGCGCAACGAAGCCCTCAGTCAACTGGAGACGGGAAAATCCATCTTGCCCCAAGAGCGGATTGTACGCAATTTCTTGGGCCTGAAATATAAACGTAAAGTGAAAGAATATGCAGTGCCGTTCTGGATGAATAAAAGGTACCAATTGTTGCACTCGCGTTACCCGAAAGGCCTTACTCGATATTTCCAGCTGTACTACGAGAAAATGAGGTTGAAGGAGGAGAGAAAAGTACGAGCCCGTCAGAAACGATTAAAAAAACTCAAACAATTTTTCCCTCATGCAGACATTGAAGATTGATTTTGTTGTACTTTAGAGAAAGAATTAAAAGATTTTTTTTAATATATATATATAACTGCTTTGTTGAGTATTTTACAAGTACATTACAAATACTTCTTCACTGATCACTTCTACAGGAACGAGGTTAAATATAGCCATCCATCAACGAGTACACCCCTGACACTGAGAATCAACTCGAAGCTTTTTCTGTGTAATTATTATTCTTAAAGATATAAGTTGGTTTGCGTGAAGTCTGAAATTGAAACCTACTCAACGGATTTAATAATCACATTGGTAAACATTCAATAGAAATGACACGAACAGTGAATCACGTCTGCTGTTATACTTACTGATCCCTCATCGTTAACGTTTTTGGGGTAACCTTCATAAGTAAGCCTGGTCTCAAAAAATATGTAGTATAAGGTATTATCACATAAAACCTTACATGAAATGATAAACTACATGTATGGCATCAACCATATGATAATAAAGTGAGGTGGTGTTTGGTCAACACTGCAGGGGTGCCATGTTAATGAAAATTTTGTTTTTAAAATCCCCAAAACGGTTTCATGGTAAACAAAACAACTGATGATCCCAAACAAGAAACAATTTATAAGTTTTACGATAATAACAAAGTATTAAGGAAACAAAGAAAAGAACACTTTTACATGATTACATGAATTCCATTGACAGATATTGAGAAATGGATGACTGAAGAGACACAAAAAATCTATTGAAAAAGTTTTTTTAATGTTGAGTGTTTAAAGCTGTAAAGCTTCCTCGAAAATATATATAATTTTAATTTTTTTTGAATTTTTTTTTTTTTAGTAAAAAAAATCTGATTTTCTAGAATATATAAGTTATCACACACTGATTTGTTCGAACTCTTTTTCTCAATGTTGCGGCTGTTGTACCCTCCAGGAGCCTGTCTTATTCTAAACCAAATTCTTTATTCCTTTCGAGAGGACATCTCACATTGGTTGTTTCTTCAGTCTTCACTTTGGGTTGGCTTGCTGGCTATATATGTATCATACATACCAGCTGCACTAATTGAGCCAGAGGGCTGAAGATCTAAACATTCACTCTTTGTCGTCAGGGGGGAAAAAGCGTGATGGTTCGTTTTAAAAAGTCCCCCCTCCACTTAGTTTTAAGCGGGGATTCACTTAATTCATGGTGCACAGTTATGCTTAATAGATCCCTTAGTTTGTACTCAAATTTCAGACTTTAGAGATCACTGCCCAACATAAGGCAAGAGAAGTAACTTATTCATTGATCACTCCTTTTTTCAACTTTTTAATTGATCACCCCCAACATGCTGCAAAAAGACATTGATCACATGACAGTTTCTATAGAGTGACTAATCAGACCTTTTTTTCCCCTTTTTTGTTAATTCAGTCTTGTAACACTGCTTATTCTGCTCCCAAGGATTGAACTCACAACCACTATTTAAACTGCAACATTTAAATTGACTAGGCCAGCGTTTATGAACCTTTTTGCCCCTGTGGGCCGGATCAAGTATCAATGAATGGATGATGGGCTGGATAAATGCCCTAAAAAGCTTGAAATACAAGAATTTCTCATTATATATTTTGCCTCAAAATGTGCTTGTGCTTAACAAAGGTTTTCAATTAGTAATCAAAAAACTCAATCTAGGCACAATTTTATTTCAATCAAGGCACCTTTTGAAGCTATTAAAATGACACAAAAAGTCTTAAAACAAAGCTTAGTATACCAATATTTGTTTATGTCTCAGGCCAGGCCTAATGTTAAAAATATTTCAGTACCTTTCCAAAAATTTTTGGATCGCAGATTTGAAAATGATTTTTTCTTATTGGTCTCATATTGGATTCTGAAATGGTTATTTGTTTCATTTTATCAATACCCAAAAATCTTAATTACTTGTACATACGCAAAAAATTATTTTTCCAAAGCTTATATTATGAGGTTTCCATTTCCTAATGATCTAAATTTTGAGTTAGCAACCTTTTCACCTCTTTGGGCTGGATTGGAATTTGATGAGTAGACACTTGGCCAATACTAGAGAAAGCTCGGAAAACAGGAATTATCCATTCAAATACATTTAGTTATTCACTGATTTGAGGCAAAATATAACCCGTATTAGAAAATCATTTGTAATAAACAAGAGTGCCAAGAACTCAAATTAGTCACAATTTATTTCAGTCAAAGCATCTTTTGAATGCATTTGAAAAGTTCCAAAGAATCTTTGAAGCATAAATTATCATAGTATCCCAATATTTGCTGGTGGGCTGGTCAGAATCCCTTCGTAGACTGTAGGTTGCCTAACCCTGCCCCAGGTAATTGTCCCTCAGGACATTTAAGTGATGGAAGTTTTGGTGCCTTAAAACGAATGTGTTCTCTTTATAAAATTCCACCTTTTGATTATCCTTTGAGACAATGGCCTCGTGGTTGTGAGATCTGGTTAAGTGCTGCAGTTTATCTGGAGGTTGAGAGTTCAATCCTTGGGTCTGGTAGCAGCAAGAAGAGGATCACAGTGAATAACAAACCCCGCAGTTTCAGTGTCAAACTCCAATTCAACTTCTTTCCGGCTGAAGATGATTATGGCAACTTTTGTATTGTGTACATATTGGGGGGGGGGCCAAGAGTCTGGACCCATAGGTGCCTCACCACACTTTGCTGTTGTTGAGAGGATGTTTTTAAATCAAACTTTTCCCAACAAGTGGGATCCTGTTGAATGGGTGTTACGATCAACAGCCCTTACACCCTTTGACTTTTTTGTTTGGTCATTTGAAGTCAGAAGTCTATTGAGATCATCTTAGAATAATCATTGCATTTAGGAAGGAAATATAACATCAACACTCATACTTTAAGAAATGTCTGAGGATCTAATATTCAGTATATCTCTGAATTTTTGAGATGAGGTATTATTATTATTTCTATTAATATCCAGACCATCCTCATCTTGGTTGTTTTTCATACAACGTTTCGCCCGTTAATTAATATATCTCTGAATTTTTGAGATGAGGTATTATTATTATTTATTTATGGACTATCCTCATCTTGGTTGTTTTTCATACAACGTTTCGCCCGTTAATTAATATATCTCTGAATTTTTGAGATGAGGTATTATTATTATTTATTTATGGACTATCCTCATCTTGGTTGTTTTTCATACAACGTTTTGGCCGTTGTACTCTACGGCCTTCATCAGGTATCAACTGATAGGTGTGGGGAAGTAATGAACCGAACCCTTTATTTAAACTGCCTCAGTAATCCTAACATTGAAATGGATACCAGATGGGAACCTCTAGTAATGAAAGACAGAAAACAGTAACATCAAATACCAAAAACTGTCACCTGAGGTTTAAGGCTCCCAAAAATTAGGTTGTCTACATGGACAAATAGCGTAGTGTTTAGAGAATCAGACAGAATTACTGCAAGTAATCTGATGGTTCTAGGTTCAATCCCAGTGTGAGACAATAATAATACTACTAATGCTAAGAGGTGAGTGCGGTCAATATACCCCCGTCGGTTAAGTAAAGGATTCGGTTCGTTAATTCCCCACACCTACCTGATGAAGGCCGTAGAGTACAATGGCCAAAATGTTGTGTGAAAAACAACCAAGATGAGGATAGTCCAAATAATAATAGAAATGATCCTATATTCATTGTACGCACTATTTATTATAATTTAGGTGTTATCCATTTTTGTACAGCTCCAGACTTTAGGCTCACCAGGTATAAATAGAATTTTTAGATTTGAGACTTGTGAGTTTGGCTCAACAGATAAGAGAGCCACCTACCACTTGGTCATGATTTCAAATCAAGATGAGGAAATGTTAATTTTATAAATGTAATTATTTATAATGAAATGCATCTTCACATATTTGTGACATGAATTTTCATAGATATGTGAAACTCGTGTTAATTTAGCTGTCGTTAAAAGACTTACATATCAATCAAACAGTTGTGATTTCAAATTATGGGAGAGAAATATTAATTTTATGTTTTGGGTTTGGTTTAAAGTGACAATAGATGACGGCTGAATAGGTAGTTTTTCCTCTTGATGTTACAGGTTGTGGGGGACAAATTCAATTCCAACTCGGAAAGTTAATTGGTTACAAACAAAAGCAAAATCTAATCAGGTCTGAAAATGGATTCACAAAATCAAAACTCGAACAGTATTTTGTTTTTTGGATTCAATTCTTTATTAATTCTTCAAAGTTTGTTTTTTCTAAATTTCTGCTTTAATGCCAACCTAAAAGAAAAAAGGTCAAAAATTGCATTGAGGTCAGAGGTCACACTTCCTTTGGCTGTGATTTCAATAAGGAGGTCAGAGGTCAGAGGTCAGTGGCAAATAAAAATTTCAACTAAGTGGGGAGACACACAGAATTAGAATTGAAAATGCAGAGACGGATAAGTAAGGTGCTATATCTTTTAAAATGAGAAGCAGGATTACCAAATCAAAAGCTAGAGAGCAAGCTAAACATAATAAATGTATTGGTTAACAAATTCCATTTTTTTTTTAAACTTATGCAATCCTAATTTCATAAGTTTTTTTCAAGATTGAGGGATGAGATGCTTCCTAGATTTATCAAACAAAAATCTGAAGTCAGTGTTAATTAATTCAACAACCATGATTTCAGTAATGTGTCCATCGTCTGAGCTAGTTGTGGCAAGAGGAAGGTCTGGGCCCAGTATCATATCAATCCAACATGATACAGCCAAAAAAATTGATTTCAACATCACTAGTTGTGGTAGTAGTGTCAGGAGGAAGACGAGGATGGTTCATCTGAAGGTCTAGACCTAGTGTCATATCAATTAAACATGATATGGCTGAGAAAATTGATATTTAACGTATCAGGGACCAACAGAAAAGTGTCTTATAGAGATACATGTACGCGTCTAAAAAAAAAACAAAAAAAACACAAGTCTATAAAAATGAAGTTTGTTATTTTTTTCCGGTTGGTTTAAATCAAAGGAGCTAATAAAATAAAGAGCAAAGTCAATTTCAACATTTCGGAAAATTATATTGAATGAGAGAAAAAAATTTGATAACAAATAAAGATGGAAAAAGTTCAAATCATCAAAGCTTCATCTTAGGATGTTGAAACAATAAAAACTACTGATTTGTAAAATTGTTCAAGTTGGGATCAGTTCGGCCAAGTTTTGTTTAGTTTTCACGCAATGAGATAACAAACTTGTACCTTAATACTGATCATAGTTACCCCCATTCCATCTTAAGGTAAATTTTCTGTTTCTTCCTAAATTCTATTCACAGAAGAGTTCCACTGTAATTTGGAGCAGTATCTAGCGGTTTATGATAATAAGAGCAATTATCTATCAACCATTACAGCAAGTAGAATTTTCATTATATATTTCATAGATTTACACTGAAGTGCAAAGTGGCCTAATGGTAATGGTTCAGAATGGAATAGCTGATCCTAGTTCAAACTTCAGTGTATTCACTTTGTGTTAATTCCCTAAGGAAAAGGCATGAAACCATCTCTTCTCCTCCAAGTTATGGGTAAATAGTAGGGCAGTGTGCTCAAGCTATGGTTAGCAACAAGCCTGAAGAAGGATAATCTCTGTCAGGCTATCTTGCCCTTGACACACTCATGATGAATTTATCTGTGGCGTCCCACCAGCCCTGCTCTAGGTGATGGGATAAATTAAAGAATTGATTGAAATGAAAGAAAAGATCTTTTTAGATATTCAAGAACAATTGCATAATGATATTCTTTTAAATAAATTGGGAGTGTCAGTTCTGAAAGTCGATCAAAATGAGAAACATGATCGCCCAATCAAAAGCCAGGGAGCTACAATTATAATTAGAAGCAGGATTACCGAATCAATAGTTAGAGAGATACAATAAAAATGAGAAGTGAGATTGTCCAATCAAAAGCCAGAGAGCTAACTGAACATAACAAATATGTTGATAAATAAATTCCGATAAACCCTTAAAAAATGTTACCAGATGATAACAATAATATTGACCAATGAGAACTAAAATGACCCCTGACTCCCACCCCAAATCATAAGCCAGGAATATTTGTGACCTAATAACCCTTGACCTCGACAATTCAGTCCCAAAAAGCAGAAACACCACAATTCAAGGATTTTCAACAGTAAAGATTTCTTTCATCACAGCCTTTCAGAAGAACGTTAGGTGCTCAGGTAGATTCACAGGTAAATATCAAGGTAGATAGGCTCTCGGTTGAAGCAAGGCACTTATTTATTACCCGTACAGAAAATCTTCCTTTTTTTTTTTTTTTAAATTCTTTTCCTGTACAGGCAGCGGACCAGTCTGGGGTCAGTTTAATAACTGATCATTGGTTGGGCAATTCATAAACATAAGATATACTTGGGACTACAGCAGCACACATCCAGTCACACATTCATTACATGCATACATATATATATATATATATATATAATAGCTGATGTACACCAATATACACACGTCATTTGTTGGGCAATATACAAACGTACATTATACTTGGGACTACGGCAGCACACATCCAGTCACACATTCATTACATTCATACATATATTTATATATATATATATATATATATATATATATATATAATAGCTGATGTACACCAATATACACACGTCATTTGTTGGGCAATATACAAACGTACATTATACTTGGGATTACAGCAGCACACATCCAGTCACACTCACATACGGGGACTGTCCAAATAGGACTTTGAAAACAGCGCACCAGTGACTTACTACGGTAATGTTGAGTACCAAAGAATTCGACAGACAACAATCACATTGAGAAACTGCATTCTGTGATCAGCGGAAATAGTCGCCTGACTGTCCTGAGAGTTTCTGGAGAGATAGAAATCTGTGACAGTCAGGCAATGATTTCCACGGATCACAGAATGCAGTTTCTCAATGTGATCATTGTCTGTTGACTTGAAGAAAAAAAAAAAAAAAAAACGCCAAGCGCACTACACACATATTCACTTGAGCACATGTAGCTCAAATACTAACCAACCTGGTATGATGCAGTTTCTTTTTTTATACAAAAAGTCAAAGTCAATGCTACACAAAATAACAATAGCGAACACAATGAAATGTCTTATTAGTGCACTTTTTTAAAAAAAGTTTTGTTTCTTTTTGGACAGCCCTTATATATATATATATATATATATATATATATATATATATATATATATATATATATATATATATATATAATAGCTGGTGTACACCAATATACAACTCATATATATGAGTGTATATGCACATTCCTGGCAAGGAGGACAGTTTTTAAAAAAAATGGAATTCTGGATATTTGAAAGAGTTTACCTGAATAGAAAGTTTTGGTTTGGTCTTTCTTTACCTGTACAGAAACAAACCATTCAGGGGTCTGTTTTACTAGTGATCATTTGTTGGATATTCAGCAATACATAAATATACTTGTAAAATATACTTAGGACTACAGCAGCACACATTCACTCATACATTCATCACTGATATATATATTCGATAGCTGAAGTACACTGAGATGCATGCATATATATATATATATATATATATATATATGTGTGTGTCTGTCTATCTGTCCCTGGCTAAGGGGACAGCGTAAGAACATAAGCGGGATTCAAGATCTTGTGCTCGGAGAAATGCTTCTACATCGTTACACGTATGCAAGTTTCGTGTCTAAGTCTTTCAAACTATCGTACTTGAGAACGCACAAACCTTAATAGAGTACAACCCAGCAAATTCAGCTTGAGAAAGTTTTGGATTCTTCACATGATATTTGTTTAATTTAGGATTTTAACAGTCTTAATGCTTTGAAGATCTGAGACCTACACATGGGTCGAAAGTATATTGAATCATTAATACGTGACCTCAGTTGGCCCAGTTATATGGATATTTTGATAATATTGTGGAACCAAGAGAGCCAGAAAAATCATTGTATTTTCTTGTGAGGGCGTGTGTGTGTCAGGGGGCTTATGTTTGCTCTTCTAGAGGGAGGCTCACTTAGAGCAGAATGATTCTTGTTGATTTATAACAGAATGCCTCATCAGGGTTTATCAGTAAACACACATACAAACTTCCAATTCCGGTAGCATACTAGAAACTTTCTTGAAGAACCACTAACCATTTTGAGACTCCTAGGACGTACATATCCTAAAGTTTTGATGATTCCTCAGACATACATGTCCCATAAATCTCTTAGTCTACTGAGGCATCTTAAGTCAGGCATTACACACCTTAATAGCTTAGTCTTGAAAAAGGTTAATACATATTAAGGTCCTATTTGCACAGTCACTCATTCATATATATATATATATATATATATATATATATAGATATATAGTTGTAATTAAAGACAGCAAATTTTGCCATGAACAAACTCACACAAATTTGAAAAGAAATACTTATATATGCATTTATATTTCTAAGGGAATTGTCGTTTATGGTTTTAACAAATAAAAAGTGCATCAGAAAAATTAGGGAAATCTTGAGAGCGCGCGCATGAACCAAATGTAGTACAGACTTTTGCCCATACCCTTTGTGAGCCAGTGTATATGTGTAGCTATACATACAGTCAGGTTTTCATATTTCAATATCCTTTGCTTTAATGTTATCAGCTGGTTATTGATACCTAAAAGAGCCTGTCCCAGAGTGATCACAATAAGCAGCTTCTTTTGCATAAGTGAATTTAAACATTTTTGTAACCCCTTTAGATATTATGGCCTGACTGTAGATACATTTCTACATAAACAAAGGTTATTGCATTTTTTACTAATTTCCTATTTTACACAGACGAAATAAAAGAAACTATAGCTTACAGTAATTACCTCCCTTGTGCTACAATTGTGGTTTACTTAAAAAGACTTCAGTTAACTTTAAATCCAGGTGTTTTTGGTGACATCTGGAGGTAAGTAATCGCTTTTTAGATGATCTTTAATAAAATAAGTAATATTTTTATTTAATCCACTTGAATACGCATAATATAATAAGATAAACACTGGTATAGACACTCACAAAATAAAATTGTTCCTGAATCAGGCACACACAGACACAAAAACACACATCGCTTGTGAAGGAAGGGAGATAATTCCTGTAAGCTGTACTTCCTTATATATGTAGAATAAATAAGGACATTACCGTTTTTTTTTTGTTACATACACACACACACACACACACACACACACACACACACGAACAGACAAGGTTTCAGGAAAGCTTTTTTTTTTTTTTTTACAAAAACAGTGTCAAGAGATTTTAGCGTGAGATATTTATCCACTGAGGAAAGCTTGTAATAATTGTATGTGGATTAGTCAGACTATTTTGCTCGTCTTTGTTCTGACACAGCGTTTCGGCTGTTTACCCTTCAGCCTACCTCGGGTGTCATTTGGTTAACTAGTTTCAACATTCCAGAACAAACGACACCTGAGGAAGGCTGGAGAGCGCACAGCCGAAACTCCATGAATAATCAAACAACAAAGACAAGGAAAATAGTCTGACTAAACCACTTGCAATGATCAAAACACTGTAACAAAATTCAGACATGAAGCTTGGAATCATTTGTAAATGTGTATTTCCACACACACACACACAGCCATACACACAGCCAATTTCGCTGCCCAGAGATTGCTGGCGGTTGGGGTGGGGACTCAAAATCACTTTTGAGGTTTTCCAAATAAACTTTTCTTCACGGGTTTTTCTTGGCCAGCCTGGAAGAGACAAAAATGAAAATTAAAATTTTAATACTAATTTCTCAAGTTGTTTCTTAAAACAAAAGCATTTCCCATCATTATTAATTTTTTAATATTTGAACAACCGTAGCCATCAAAGTTGGTATAGGGTTCTATCCTTTTTTTTTCATATGTGTGTGTGTTCGCTTGCATGTTTCAGCACTCCTGGCCATACTGTTTTGTCTACGGACTTGAAATTTGGCATCAGATCTCCACTTCTAAAAATGTTTTTTTTTTTTTTTTGAAAAGGAAAGCTTTTCAGGGCCTTATTTTGACAGGTCTATTGATAACATCCAAATTCTCCAGAATCTTGATGTTTTTTTCCCCTCTATTTTAGATGTTTTCCTGCGAAAAAAGGCCAGGATGTTATACATAGAATTTATCCAGACTATATTTATTTTGTGATGGAATTTTCTTACATGACTTCAAAATTTTGATGCTACAGTTGCTCTATTATTGACTGTGAAGGAGAGTTTTACTTGCATCCTATTTTTGTTGTCCAAAATACAGCAGTCTTAAAGTGTGCAGATTTCCAAGAATTGTAATTATTTGAGAATTGAAAAATGAATAAGTCAGTTTTTCCTTGATCTTGCTAATGGTGAGTGTGTGGATCAAAGTTCTTGATCCCAAGCATTTAGACAAGATTTATTTTTATTGGATCAAGACATTCCCTTGTACACAAGCAAAAAAGGTTGACTAAAAAAATAAAATAGAAGGTTCTTCGACTTGACTATCATATTAAATAAAACTTGTATCGACAGAATACTGCCAGCTAAATAATATAGATTTTGAATATCTCAGCCTTGATGTAACTTGGTAACCAATCAGAGGGGCCCTTACTGTGTGTGCATGGGCACTCTCCTGTGGGGTTACTCAATCAGCAGTGAGCTTATTTACTATGTGAATGTTGTAATCATGATGACCAAGCATTCTTCAAGATTTGGCTTCTTGCAATTTCTGGATTTTCCCACAGAGAACTCAGTTTGAGGACAAGATTAAGGTGACTCTGAAAGAAGACTTTGAAGACTGTTTAGGAAAGCAGAATGGATGCTTAGATATGAGTGTGTGGTTCCCTGCTATTTTACGCTTCTCACAAAGAAGTTTCAGACTGTGGATAAGATTAAAGAGAATGCAACAAGGCAACTGATGGCAATCCTGAAAAAGGACTTTGCAGACTATTTTAGAATGCAGAAGGAATGCATGTGTGGGGTCCCAAGAAGAGTACTTCAAAGGGAACCTAGACACCACTGTCCTTGGTAGGCTATTTTTTTTTAGTGATATTAGATTCCTGGTTACTTTCTGGACAGACCTCCAATACGAGAGAGAGAAAATAAACGAAGACTCTCACCAAAAGTTTGGCTCCCAACAACATTTTCGCCTTGTCTTCTTCCTGTTGTACATCTGTCAGAGGAACTTCATTTGGGGCTCGAGAACGCATGTGGAATTTCTGGCGAAGAGCCTGCAAAAAGAACAATCTTGAGAATCAGAACCCCGTAGAAAAAGCAACATAATTTCTTATTTGCACTCAGCAAATATTTATCCACATCAAGTCATTTTAGCTCATCACATGCACACACACAACACACCCATATATGCAGAAGAATGTACACACACACACAAACCTACTTATATTAAGAATGGATGGTGGGACTTTTATTGTTTCCCTGTCTGCAAACAATGGACACTTCCACACAAACACATGTGTGCACACACACGCAACGAAAGAAAGAGAAATAAATTAAATTTAGAAATACAGAACTTCTTGGTTTGTAATGATATTTTTCAAATTTTGCTCGTTTTATTGATATTATAATAAATATAATCTATTATATATACTGTATGCCCGTCATAACACGGAAGTCGGGGTTCATAATTTTCTACTGCATTATAAGTGAGTCCTTGTAATAAATTTTCCATTTTCACAAATCTTGATCCAAGTTCAACCTACCCCAAATTCTTCAAAAGCGACCCTCGTAATTTGTGCAGAAATGAAGAGAAAACCGTGAGGAGGGTGGGGGTACAGTGGGATAGACCAGCAGGAAAAACAAAATAAATATTTAAAAATTTTTTAAATCATGACACCTCACCAGATGGTCACATTTTAACAAAACTAGGATATATTTGAGTGTCTAGAGTAAGAGTTTCAAGATAAGTTGGTAATATTCTTAGCAACAGATGAAAGGAGGGACAAGTTTTGTTTGTTTGTTTATTACTGAAATATTTTTGTCTGATTTATTTCTTTTTTACAGTTGGTGTAACCTGATTTAGAAGGGGGTCTTTCTATTTTTGTACTTAGGTTTTATTTTGAGAGCCGAATTACACAGTAAAGCATATAAGTGAGGGCATACTCAACATGTGAGACATATACACACAACATGATGGTCGAAAACTGACCACACAAAAGGCAACCTACTTGAGCCAACAGAATTCTTTTGCTATCGTTCTTCATGGTCATTAAAAGGTCAAACCAGGTCCAGATGCAATTGTGATATTCTAAAGTTGGCAACACCAAACTGAAATCGTGCAGGTCTTCAAAATTCTTCTCTTTTTCTCCCTGGAAGAATAAAAAAAATAGAAATACATTCAGTACTTAGAATATCTGGAGGGTGTCATAACAGTTACTGGTACAAAAACGAAATTGGCGAACAAAGTTATATTGGTTAACATTCTCATTTAAGACCCAATTGTGTCATTGTTGAAATTATGGACAAAAAAATGAAAAAATCATGTGAAAATGGACAGATGCGAAACATCATTTTTAAGAAATATGCCCGCACATCTCTATCAGCT